>CAJHQQ010000401.1:0-203947 GCA_905132885.1 Moricandia moricandioides
AGTCACATCTGGCAATTCTGCCTATAATCAATATATGTAATTATGAAAATGGACCTATTATGACTTTTTTATGTTAGATAAATTTGTATTTCTCTTTTAATAGAGAAGATTTTGACTATTTGCTCAATCCCAAAATGCTTTCTACACCACCATAGCATGGTCCGTCCTACATGTAGGACGTTGCGGCCTTCATCTCCACATTCTCATCCACCAGTTTAAGAGTTTCGAAATATTGTTTCATCTGCCAAAGGAAATTCTTGACCTCCTTAGTGTCCCTCACTTCGTTGAACCGAAATGGTCACGGAAAGCAACCCGACCTGCCTAGTGCCACCAATGGCTCCAGCATAAATGCTTGCCCTCTTGACCAGCATGACATTTTCCTCCATCACAGTCAGCCTTTCCTTCATCCTCTCGATGTCATCACGCAAAGCTTGGATGTAAACCATCATCAACTCCTTGAGTTGAACGAACCAAAAGTCTAAGTCGACAGCATTTTGCTTGACCTCCTCAAGCCCACCTAACAAACATCCCTCCAGCTCAGTGACGGTATGCTCGACTCTCTCAACCCTCTCACCTATCTCACCCACGGCCAAACCCAAAGCTTCACGAGAAAAACTCTTCTCTCATTGGGTTCCAGCATGTGTGGACGTGGTCTCCCGTATGCGTTCCTAAACATTGAATGTCAAGCTAACTTCTTTGTCTTTACCTCCCTTAGCCATCTTCTTGGACAGAATCTCCCTTTGTCTAAATTGTGACTCCGCTCTGATATCAACTGTCATAGAGACTCATTCTTTTCACGGAACCGGTAAGTATGGTCTTATCACCTTTTCACCTATGTGATTGCTAAGTCAGTCTCTTCCCTAACACTCAGACCAGCACTTAGAGAGAGAGAACATGGTTTTCTAGAGAGAAGTCAGAGCTTTGGAAGTGTTTTCTTATTGAAAACCTGATGATTTAGAAATGAGGATCTCAGCTCATATTTATACAAAATTCTCTTCAGCGGATGGTGTAGATCAAACTGAACAAACGATTGAGATCTATTCTTACCTCTTAAGAAGTTGCATTCTTAAGTAACTTAGCCCTTAAGTATTGTACACATATCTTATATTATTTTATACGTAGATATCTTACAAAAGGTTAACACTTGAGAAAACTACTAAGTAAGGTTTGTTTAAACCTCTTTGACCAGACTGGTTTGTTTCTGATCAGACGGGGCGTGAGCCGCGTGACAACAGCTCTCTTTCAGAATTTTTAACAAAAAAGTTGCATACACAAACTAAACATATCCAAATCTGCTGTTTTAAACAAGACTCTCTTAATTATATCCTTGATATAACGTACAAGCATATACCAACCAACCTGCTAGTATGGGCTTCAGATGATATCTTTGATGTAACATGGTATTTTTATTTTTGAACGACTGATGCATTATGGAATATTCAAGTAAGTTTCAGTGATCTCAATGATTAAGAATCGTAATTGTAGTATTAATGTTCTGTTTATTATTTTAATTGTTTCATGACATGTGAATTAGTCCCATATACCATGCATATACATAAAGGAAAATTGTATTCAAGACTAAATTATATTCAACGAAGAGAAATGATTATATTGCATCCTACCAATTAAACTGAATCCAAACTTTTGGCGATGATGTCCAGATGTCCAGGAACAGCCTCGCCTAACTTGTCTATGAAATTATAGTCACAAATTATTATAATAATTTCATTTACTAAACATTATATAAGTCCAACGTTCCATTTCATTGGTATCTTACACTTCACCTTCTCCACCTATATGATTTGAGATAGGACAACACACACCAATAAACCATACAACAACATTGTATTGGTAGGAAATGGAGATGTAAACTCGCTCTTGTAATCATATGTTCCACCTAATTCATTATTCAATTTCATTAAACAGATTAAAGCATTCCACAGGAGGCTTGTACTAAAATTACTTTATGTCACATAATTTCGATTCAAACCTAAAAATTTATGTACGTGGTTAAAATTCATTCTATGTAATCCTCTTGGCTTTTTCAGACGTTGGCTCTCTTTAGAAATTTAAATATAATTACTACTTTCCAGTACAAATATAATACAATTTTTGAGATATTTTGACTACAAAAGGTTCCAAATATGCGTGATGAAAACTTTACACGTTAAACCAGTTCTTTAAATATGGACTTATATTAGTGCGGTTTAGTTAAGACGAATATGCCAAAGTCGAGTGGGGAAAAACACTCAACAGAACAATTAAAACGTCAATTTGCATCTCTTCTTTGCCTACTTTATATTTCCACTTTGATTCTTTTAATACAGTAGGGCCCGGTACATTCAAATTCTATTGCATGGCTAAATGAGAGCCGTTGATCTGCCTCTCGACAATGTTGGAGACGGCCTCTCTCATGTTGGTGAGTTGGTAAGCGCGGAGACGGCTCACGAGGAAAGAGCAAGAGAGCCTCTTTCAAATGACGTAGATACCATTGTTATAATAATGGTATTTTATGTTTCAAAATTTATTATTTTTATTTATTAGCGTAAAGACAAAATTAATAAGAAGCGTTTTTTTAAGTTTAACCGTCAGGTGGAATATCTTGACTACGAACTACTACGAGAGAGACTACGAAAGGAGAATATATGTAAGAGGTTCCCACTGATGTAGATCGTTTCACAATGTTAAATTGAAAGTAAATTGAAAATACTCCAACTCCAAGTGACCTGTAGAATCTTAGGATTTTTTCCATGAATCATTATAATAGTTGACTAAGTAGCGACGAGATATTTTCTGAATTATTTTGAATTATTACACTTGGAAATAATAGGTGTTCTACAATCTATTATTTTCTTTTTGAAAAAATGGTTCGTGGTTGACTCAAGTATATACCACCACATGATTATGTATAACTCAAGGATTGATCGAACTTGTTCTTAAAGAAAAAACTCTTCTTTATTGCTTTAAAAAACTCACTCAAAAACTAAAACTCTTAATCTCACAACTCACATGTTATGTCACATCTTGACATCTCTATATATATTCAATATAAAGTCTTAACAACAATAGATAAATGATGTTTAGATAACTCCTAAACACCTAGGACTTTCTTATTTCCTAATCCATAACTCAGTAAGAAATAGATAGCTTTATCTCTAAGCTATTTCAATCTTATCTCAACATTCTCCCCCCTTAAGCTTGAAATCATTTCTCGACATCTCCTGCATACCAATGAGATCCTTCATCTCTCTGAATTTGATCATTCATAATGTCTTGGTTAGAATATCTGCTTTCTGTTGGCTTCCTGCGATATGTTCCACATTTACTAGCCCCTTTTCCACACACTCTCTTATAAAGTGAAACCTCGAGTGTATATGTTTACTCCTCCCATGAAACACCGGGTTCTTGGTAAGAGCGATGGCAGACTGATTGTCGATTCGTATGGTTACCTTCACGCATGGCTCCTCCAAAATTTCTCCAAGTAATTCTTGTAACCATATCGCCTGTTTAGCTGCCTCTGTACCTGCCATAAACTCAGCCTCGCATGATGGTAATGCAGCGGTTTCTTGTTTTTGCGAACACCACGTGATCATACTATCATTCAAGTAGAATATATGACCAGTAATACTTTTCCCGTCGTCAAGATCAGTATTGTACGACGAGTCGCTGTATCCTATAATTCTCGGTATGCTCAGAGATGACCGGCTGTATATTAGTCCCAAACCTGTAGAACCCTTTTGGGTACCGTAAACACTGCTTCATGGCTTGACCGTGTGACACTTTAGGCTGTGACATATATCGAGACAGGACCCCAACCACGTATGAGAGATCCGGCCTTGTGTGGAGTAAGTATCTCAAGCACCCACGCTTCTCCGATACTGTGTTGCATCTATATCTTTCTCTTTGTCAGCTCGACACAACTTTAACCCTGCTTCTATTGGCGTATGTGTCACATTACAGTCTCTCATTCCACCTTCTTCAAGAATCTTCAGCGCATACCTTGTTTGATTCAGTGTTATCCCTCCATCAAATTGCTTAACTTCTATTCCAAGGTAGTAGCGAAGCTTGCCTAAGTTACTCGTGTCGAATTTAGAAGACATCTCATTCTTGAATCCTTCAATGACAATCTCACTTGATCCAGTAACAAAGAGATCATCAACATACACAGCTATTATCAGTAGATGACTTCCCACGCTTTTCCTGTAGACTGACGGTTCCTTCGAACACTTTCGGAAACCAAGCTCAAGAAGTATTTAATTTAGTTTATGGTTCCAGGCCCTCGGTGCCTGTCGCAAACCATACAACGCTTTGTTGAGCTTATACACCTTTTTCTCACTTCCTTTTACTTCAAATCCTTCCGGTTGAGACACATACACAGTTTCCTTTAATTCTCCATGCAAGAAGGCAGTTTTAACGTTGAGATGATGCACTTCCCATCCTCGAGCCGCTGCCATACTAACAAGTAACTTTATGGTCTCGAGTCACGCGACAGGAGGAAATACTTTCTCAAAATCAATCCCATATTGCTGAACATATCCTTTTCAACCAGTCGAGCTTTGAATTTGTTAATCGATCCATCTGAGTTTCGTTTGATTTTGAAGATTCAACGTAAACCAATTGGTTTCACCCCATATGGAAGATCGACTAAATCCCCTACTCTGTTTTTCTCGATACTTGCTATCTCGTCTCTACAGGCTTTTATCCACTCCTTCCGCTCACTAGCTTCTTTAAAGGTGATCGGCTCATTGTTCAAGCCCAAGAGCAGTAACTCTCCTTCTTCTTCAGCAACCATGATATAATCTTCTAAGTATTTTGGCTTCGTGGTTTGTCTCTCACTTCTTCTTAACACATTTGTTTCGTTTTCCTCCTCGGGTACATGACTATAAGTCTCTTTTTCTTCTTCTGTATGCTCTGTTTCTTTCTCTCCTTCTTTGCCCTGCTGACCATCATCGATAGCTTCCATGCTTCCTTGAATACCGTGATTTCCAAATTTTCCCAACTCAACGATGAAATCTTCACTCAACGCTTTGTCGTTTTCACTCCAATTCCATCCTTTTGCTTCATTGAAAACAACATCACGACTTACGGTAATCTTACGATTCTCTGGGTTTAGTAGTCTATAGGCTTTTGAGCCCGGCTCCGTTCCGAGATGGACAAGTACACGAGACCTATCATCCAACTTTCTCAATCGCGGCTTGTTTATCCTTGCGTATCCTAAGCAGCCAAAAATACGAAGATGAGTGATGTTTGGTATCTTACCACGAAACACCTCATATGGAATCATGTCCTTTAGTGCTCTGGTCGTGGTTCTGTTGATTAGGTAGGTCGCGTGTCGTATAGCTTCTCCCCACAGGTAATTAGGCATATGCATATGTTTCAACAAGCTTCTCGCCATCTCCATTAAGGTTTGATTCTTTCTCTCTACTACTATGTTTTGTTGTGGCGTGTAGGGAGCTGTGAGGTGTCTCCTAATACCCGAGTGTTCGCAGTACTCATTGAATTCATTCGAAGTGAACTCCCCACCTCTATCAGTTATAAAGGTTATTATCTTCTCTCCCGTCTCCTTTTCTACTACTTCCTTTAATTTCTTAAACTTTTGGAACGCCTCACTCTTCTCTTTTAGAAGGATAGTCCACATGTATCGCGAATAATCATCAATGATCACAAAGACGTATATGTTTCCTCCTGCCGTACTCGGAGTTATGGGTCCACAAAGATCTCCGTGTAGAAGTTGGAGGGGTTTGATCGCTCTGTAAGTAGAGTACTGCGGAAACGTTTGCCTAGTTTTTTACCCAAAATTCCTTTTGTATCTTTGCCTTCATTGTAGCGAGGTTGACGTGTCCTAATCTTGCGTGCCATCTGTTTGACTCGTTTATTTCTGTCAGGTAAGTTTGCTCGACATCTTTGACTCCTATACGTACCTTGTAGAGTCGGTTTCTTCCCCTTTGTGCTCGAACAAGAAGCTTACCATGTGAATCGTGCATCGTCAGATTATCACCTTTAAGTCTTATATCACAACCAGCTTTGGTTGCTTGTCCTAAGCTGATTATATTACTCATCAAATCGGGTATGTAGTACACATCCATCATCTTCCTTGGCTCTCCATTCATATCTGTAAAGCTTATTGTTCCTTTTCCTTCAATATTGATCCTTGAGTCATATCCGAATCTCACTTTCCCTGTGATTGTGTTATCTATCATGGAGAAGTATCTTTTGTCACCCGTCATATGGTTGCTTGCACCGTTATCTAAGTACCATATATCACCTTCAACCTTGCTTGTTTCATGTTTCTCTGGCACATAGTTCTTTTGATTGAGGTAGACTTCTTCATGCAACATAAGCTCATCCGCATCATGTGTTTCACTCGCTCTCTCTTGAGGTTCTTGTAATTTTTAGTAATCGATCCGGGCAATCGCTTGCGTAGTGACCAGTCTTATCGCAACGGTAGCATGTTATGTTAGTTGCATCTCTAGTCCAGTTACTACGGCCTCTGCCTCGTCCTCTATTATAGTAAAATCGTCCTCCTCTTCCTTTGTTTCTGTAATCTCTGTTATAAGCAGGATTATAATCTCTATTGTTTTCTCTACTATAGTCTCTCGGTTGCTCTTGACTACGTTGCTGGCCCTCGTTGTTCGTATACATAAGTTTGGTTTGATCTTCATGTGGCTCATCTTCATCACGTATGCGTTCCTCGTATGCTTTCATCCGACCGATGATATCTTCATAACTCGTTTTATTTAGATCTAGCATCTGTTCGATGGATGCCACTATTTGAATATACTTTTTACGCGGTAGACATGATAGAAATTTCTTGACGAGTTTAGATTCTTCGATAACCACTCCTAGCGCTGAGGACTTGGATGATATCTCGGCAATTCTTCCACCAAGGTCGTCTATGTTTTCATCATCTTTCATCCTTAGTCTATCAAACTCGCTCATTAGGGTTTGCAACCTTGCTTCTTTAAATCTTTTTGCTCCTACATGTCGTGCTTTGATTGCTTCCCATATTTTTTTAGCAGTATCCAGTTCTCCAACTTGCAGAATGAGAGATTCGGGTATGGATTGAAACAGTAAAGCTTTGGCCATGAAGTTCTTATCTCATGTAGTTGCTCCTGTAGTTGCGTCTTCTTCTATCACCTCCCAAACTTTATGCACTTGTAATGCAATCTTCATCCTTATACTCCAAACCGTGTAGTTTGTATTATTCAGCATCGGACATTGTATTGTACTCGATCCGACTCCATCTCTTATCTTCCCGGTGGTAGTCACGATTTCTCCCATCTTTCTCTATTCAAGCTCTGATACTAAATGTAGAACTCAAGGATTGATCGAAATTGTTCTTAAAGAAATAACTCTTCTTTATTGCTTTAGAAAACTTACTCAAAAACTAAAACTCTTAATCTCACAACTCACATGTTATGTCACATCTTGACATCTCTATATATACTCAATATAAAGTCCTAACAACAATAGATAAAGAATGTTTAGATAACTCCTAAACACCTAGGATTTTCTTATTTCCTAATTCATAACTCGGTAGGAAATAGATAGTTTTATCTCTTAGCTATTTTCAAGCTTATCTCAACAGATTAGTCATATAAAATAAATTAATATATATTTAATTATAGAATGTATATGTTATACATGGCAATTTTTTCAGTTTAATGATGTTATATAGTTAACATTACAAGTTTATTTTTATCAATCTAAAAAATAAGTAAATTTTAGAGACATTAATTAAGTTTAATTCTCCTGCTAATCAATTAAAATCTGACCTATTGATCATAATTCAACTAAAATTTAATCTATCACGACAAAAAGAAAAATCAAAGAAATTAGTTAAATTACATTTTACTGGATCAAATTTTAATCGATGAAAAAAAAATTAAACAAAGTTAACTCTCAGACGTTCAGATCACATTTTAGAACTACATAACATCACTAAGTTAAACGTTGTTATCATGCATAATATATATTTTGTGTAGTTAGATATAAATGAGGTTAGTCTGCATCAAGTTATGTGATGATCAGTATTTCGTGTGGTCATCAATTATTTTTTATATAACTATTACTACATGTATTCTGTGTATTATGTGATAAGGGTCATGTTACTTTTAAAAGGTGAATTTACGACTAAAAAATATATTTTCATAATTTCCTTATATAATCCAACGAAGCTGTTGTTGGCTACTTGTCAACTTTTGAGCATTGGCTGCTGAATTGTTTTCGAATAAAACTATTGAAGTTCATGGGGCGTGTAAAGCTAGCCGTCCAGACCTTGATAATGATGGTGTCATGGATGGATTGACTTTTTTTGACACGATCACTAATTTCTATCATATAAAACTATATCATTTTGACAGGGAAAAATGATCAAACTATATAGTTTAATAACTATATACAATAAAATTTTGTGAAAATATTCATTCACAAATAAAAAAATTCATTCATGTGGCGTTTAGCCAAAAAAGTATTTAAAAACTAGTATTATGTTACTATTTTCGGGGTTTCGGGTGGACCATCTCTACTGGGAAATTTTCGCTCCTTTAACACATTTATCACTTAGACATCGAATTTATTTTCACATTATAACAGTTTAAACTCTTTTGACACTCAATTTAATATAAAATTTTATTGTTCAAAAAAAAATGTTCCTATTTTTCAGTGTCGTCGTGACGCATAGCATAAAATATACATGAAACAATAATGTGAGCATAAAAACATTTAAGAAAAATATACTAGTACTTCAAACAAAATTTGTATATAGTCCTTAATAATTTAATATTTAATTGACTTACATCTTCTAACAATTTTTAGATTATATTTTTTGAATATTGGAAAACACCATAAGTTACTTTACTTAGACAAAAGGTTACTTAGACAATCTGGCAATCAAAAGTAATTAAAACTTCAGGCATAATGAACCAAATAATTGCTACTTGGGTCTGAGATGTGATAACTTGTGTAAAATGCAGATCAGAAGCAGCAAAAGAAACTTCTACTTCTGTTGATAATCTTTGGATTTTCAATATTTTTCTTCAAATATATATAACCCGGTCTCATTACTGGCATCTTGAAAGCTGGTTTCATTGACCATATATATATATATATATATATATATATATAATGCATTCTTCCATTCCATTTGCCTTGATTATTATCCAATTTTATTTTTCATTGAAATCATTACCAACATAATTTTGTAATAAAAAAGCTAATTCTGAAGTAACGCCTCTTGGTATTGAGCTTTGTGATCATCTAAACAAATTACACTCATATATTATTGAATCTGTGTAACATCAATGTTAAGGTGGTGGATGAAGACGTTGCACTAATCATATTGGTATTTCTTTTGATATCCTTCGAGAACTTCGTGCAACCATTCATTGTTGGTAAAGATAGTGAAACTGGAAAAAGTTAGGTCATCGCGTCATAGTTGGGAATTACGCCATAAGATATCCAGCTCAAAGACATACAATCAAACATCATGATTCTTTGTCACTAGTGTATAAGGACATGGGAACATAAGGACTTTGAAAGATATGAATTCTTTCCAAAAGGGTCCTAACCAACTGATATATGACAATGGAAGTCAGATTGTCCCAAGAAGAATAGTTTGGGTCTGTTGATGTAGTCGAGGATGAAACCAAGTTTGATGATGATATCGCTCTTGTTGTGCATGAACAAGCACACTCTTGTGATGTGTCGATTCTTGATACATGGGAATCCTACCATATGACACCGATGAGTGAGTGATTTTCTGAGTACACAGAGGTACTTAACGACAAAATTAAGATGGCAAACAATTTTTTCTACAAGATTGCTGGAATTGGCTTAATCATGCTCATGACACATGATGGTAGATTTGCACATTAAACGAGGTTAGTCATCTTCCATCAATGATATTCATGAGTCTTCTGGACAGTAGAGGGTTCAAATATTCGGGTAGCAATGGAGTTCTCAATGTTAAATATTTCAACATGTTAGTATGGCCCGAAGGGGAATCTGGTCAGTTGGGACATTTGGTTAGTGTCGAGTGTCTGGCTCTAGTTAAGCATCTGGCCGTTGAAGGGTACCTAGTTCGTTACAGCAAAATAGATGGTCTGAAGTGACATATGAGGCAAAGAGAGTGAATCTAGTAAATATGGCGTTGAAGAACACATCTGGCGTTGAAGAATACATATGGTACATCAGACACTAATGGTGTATTTGATACATCTGGTACAACTGCTATTGGGAGGATTCAAGTCAAGGTGAAGATTTGTTGATGTGCCTTGAATCTGGATGTTGCATCTAGGCAATGGATGTTGCATCACGTACATCATATTGACTCAGTTTCATGAAAAGCTTTGCATCAAGTTATTATAGATGTTACATATGATTGTGAGCTTAGACCCATGAGTCCACAAAGTCTAGGGTTTTTAGATGTGGGATGTTACTGTATATATCTTATATTTGAATTAACCCTAAACGTACACTCTGTAAGCTCAATATTGCCTCCATTAATAAAATCTCTCGTTACCCGTGGATGTAGCTTAGTTGGTGAATCATGTTAAATATTTGTGTCATAGTTACATCACTATATTCATTTATTTCGGCATATGTTCCTTCTCTTTGTCTGTTACAACAACATATACTTGACAATTGGATCATGTCAATTTTGAAAGGGTGCTTTATGACATTATGGATTCATTTATAGAAGAATCTTGGAACATAATTCTCAAAGTAATTTGAGAGTTTCCTCTATTCTTCATTTTTGGGGGTCAAAATAGGTCCTAGCAATATCAAAGGATAAAATTACCTGAGAGTCTTGCCATTTAAAAGAATAAGCTGAAAATATCGAGATAACAATTTCACATACACCATGCCGACTTAAACAAAGATACATAGAAAAAACTCCATTTTTTGGAAAGGTTTTTACGAGAAACAACACAATTTTACAAAATAATTTTTCGTAAAACAAACTTCATAAAGCTTTTAGGAAAAACTTTCATAAAATATCAAAACAAGGTTTAAGAAACAATTTTTAAAAAGTTTCTAAAGGAAATTTTTTTTGTGAAACAATAAAAAAAAATTTACAAAAAATCTTTCCTAAAACAAATTTCGTAAAGTTTATACGGAAAAACTTCTCTAAAACAAGTTTTTAGGAAACAATCTAGAAATTTTCCACAGAAAAACTTTCGTAAAAAAAATAAAAACAATTATGAACGCATACGCAACCATCAACCCGTTTCTCTCTCTCTCTCTCTCTCTCTCTCTCTCTCTCTCTCTCTCTCTCTCTCTCTCTCTCCACATCGTCAGTTGCTCCCCTCTCTCTCTCAACATCTCTAAGGATCGCTCGTTGCCTCTCCTTATGATTCAGCATCACCCATTGCTTCTCACCACTCCTTAGGATCGCCCACTCCTTTGTTCATCATGTACTCGCTTGAATCTTGTCTGAAACGTTTGTCGCAATTAGAATTATCGTTGAGATTTTACAAAGAATGAGGAATACTCTGTTTTCCGTAAAATCTAGCCAAACCTTGAGTCGGTAATAATTAACTTAACACCGAATATGTTTTCGACGAAATGAAATGATTTCATAGACCAATAACACAAAAAAAAAACGCAACCTAGAGGGAATTGATGATTTTTCGACAAAGTTGTAAAATCAAATAATTCGTAAAATGGTCTGAAACGTTTGAAAAAAGAAACGTTTTACGACTTAAAATGTGAAGTAGCACAATCCCAATGATAGTATACTTTTTTGGAGAGGAATAAGGAATAAAAAATGATAATGAAAAAATGACAAAAAAAAAAGATTGGAAGACATATGAAAATAAAGGAAGATCTGCATCTACGGAAAAATGGCAATACATTCAAACTTGTATGAGTATATAAGAAAGGTCAGGGCAGAGAAGAAGACACATCAATTTTGCTACAGAAACTATTTGCATTTAGAAACCTTAGGATTTATTTTCGCCATGCTTTGTTTTCTGCTCCCATCCGATTACTAAACAAACGTCGTGAAAGCAGTTTGATATCTAGTTCAACTCTTTATAAATTGAATTATGTTCACCTCGATCTTCGAAAATGGTAAGTACATATTCTTTTATAAGGTTCAGTTCGAAAGTAGTAAAAATCTTTTTGACATTTCTTTTCATCTTTTTTGTTTTTTTCTTGTTTATGTGGTTACACAAAAAAAATCCGGACCCTCAAAAAAAAATACGCTTTCTTCCACTATAATTATTGATTGTGTGAATTTTGGTTCTCATGTACATGTTCAAATATAGTGTCTCATGTGAATGTGAAGATAAAATTTAACTATGTTATATGCGCGCGTGTTTAATAAAAATAAAGTATTTTTATTTAAAACATAATGTATTCTTTTGAGAAGTATATATCTGAATTAAAAAGTAAATTATGGTATATGTGAAACAATTACGTTTTTGTGCATGATTATTGCTTAAAACAATTTACGGTGAAAAGATTGAAAGAAAATAAATTTACATGGACTGAACAATTTTATTTACATAATATAAACAAACAAAAAGAAAGTGAGAGAATTATAGTTATTTGCTTCCAAAATATACAGCGACCTGTATTGCGATATGTATTTAGTGAATTATAGTTTTTTTTAGGTTGCATGCATTTTCCTTTTAAAAATAGTCAAAAGTTAATATTTGAACAATAAACGTTTTTACCACCATCATAAATTCACATTATGCAGTCAAAGTGTAAAATTTTTTCCTTCCCTTATAAAAGCAGAAAACACAGTCACCATAATCTAACATCCCTCAAACCTATTCAACAGAAAAAAAAATCTCACGCTCCCTCCGCGACCATCACCAGTGCTATGGGCTTTCCACAAGAAAAATCCCCAAGGACCATTCTCCTCGGTAAATACGAACTTGGACGACGATTAGGCATCGGTAGCTTCGCCAAAGTCCATGTGGCTCGTTCCATCGAAACCGACGAACTCGTGGCCGTTAAAATCATCGACAAGAAAAAAACCGCCGATGCCGGTATGGAGCCGAGGATTATACGCGAAATCGAAGCCATGCGCCGCCTCCACCACCATCCTAACGTCCTCAAAATCCACGAAGTCTTGGCCACCAAAACGAAAATCTACCTCATCATGGAACTCGCCGCCGGTGGAGAGCTTTTCACCAAGATCCGCCGTGTCGGCCGCCTTAACGAATCAGCAGCGCGGCAGTACTTTCATCAGCTCGCCTCAGCCTTAACCTTCTGCCACCGAGAAGGAATCGCTCACCGTGACGTGAAGCCGCAGAATCTCCTCCTCGATATGCAAGGAAACCTCAAGGTCTCTGACTTCGGCTTATCAGCTTTACCGGAGCACCGTAGCACCACCACCGGATTGCTCCACACGTCTTGTGGCACACCGGCTTACACAGCTCCGGAGGTTATTGCTCAGAAACCATACGACGGCGCCAAGGCGGATTCGTGGTCGTGCGGTGTCTTCCTCTTCGTTCTTCTCGCAGGTTACGTTCCTTTTGAGGATTCAAATGTTGTGACTATGTATAGGAAGATTCAACGGAGGGATTACAAGTTCCCGAGCTGGATCTCGAAACCGGCTCGATCAGTTATCTACAAGTTACTCGATCCGAATCCGGATACGAGGATGCGTATCGAAGATGTAAATGGAACGACATGGTTCAAGAAAGCCCTGGAAACGAATCATTTTCAGTCTAGCGTATCTGAATCGGATGATGGATTGGGGAAATTGAGGAGTGGTACGATCACAGCGTTTGATTTGATCTCGTTATCGGCGGGATTGGATCTGTCAGGGCTGTTTGAGAGGAGGAAGAGGAAGGGGTGGAGGTTTACGGCGACGGTTTCGGCGGAAGGAGTGGTGGAGAAGGCGAAGGCGATAGGGGAGAAGTTGGGGTTTAGAGTGGATATGAAGAAAGAGGCGATGGTTGTGGGGTTGGGAAAAGGAAGAATGGTGGTGATGGTTGAGGCGGTGGAGCTGGTGGAAGGATTGGTTGTGGCGGAGGTCAAGGTGGTGGACGGTGAAGAGGAGGAGGAGGAATCTTATTGGTCTGAGCTTATTGTAGAGTTTGAAAAGATGGTGCTTTCATGGCATAGTGACGTATCTCAAGTTGAAAGTGACGTAGCTTAACTCTCAAGATTCAATTTTGTAAAAAAAGAAAGCTGGTGTTCAATATTAAAGATTAGTTAATTCTTAGTTCGAAAATAAATTAAAGATGAAGATTAGTACAACAATTTAATTAATATTATAATAGCTGATGAATTACATGACAATCTTTAATTATGACAAATCATTAACTCCTAATATATTATGCTACGTCTTTATATATTATGCTATGGTTGAGTTACCATGATATTTATTTTTCGTTAGTTAAGGTGGTTATGAAGCTTCTTGTGCAGGTTATTGTTTACTTATGGAGAGAACGCAATGGCCGGGTTTTTAGGGACATCAGTCACCAACCGATGGTTCTATTTAAGATGGTGGATTGGCAGATAAAAACAGGTTGCTCTCCATTTCGCAGGGTCCAAATGATGCTCACTCTCTTCTAGAGTTTATTGTTGGTTTAATGATCCTTTTAGCTAATGTTTTTTTTTTCAGTTATTTACCTTCTTGCTCTTGCAACATGTAAGACTTAGAAAATGGTTATAAATTTTAACCTTTGACCCAATAAAATAATTCTGAAAAAAGAGAAATTAACATTAAGATATTTAATGTACATACAAGAATGACTGATTTAATATCATCTCATATATATTACTTCCTCTATTTCTAAATAATGTATATTCTAGCATTTTTTCCTTGTTTCTAAAAGATTAGTATTTTCAATTTTCTATGTATTTTTATTAATGAATTTTAAACTTCCAAGAAATATTAATTGACAATTTTTGATTTATTGAATTGTTATTGGTTAAATTTTATGGAAAATTGTTATATTTAAAAAAAATAGTGCATTGATTGTTAAATATTAATTTTTTTTAATATGTGTGAAAAAATCAAAGTATAGATTATTTAGAAACAGAGGAAGTATTTGAAAAGCATCAAAACATTTTAATTATGTCACGTGTCATTAAGTAAAAACTACAAAATTACCTATTATCTAATGTGATCAAAATATTGTGTACAATTAATGATAGTCTCATTTAATAGATATCAAAATATGGAATTTCCTTAAATAAGATTAATGCTATTAAATAATAAAGATTTGATAACAATTTGTACATTTTTTTATCATTTTTATTTAATTTAATATTATTAAAATAAATTAAATAATTACATTAATCATGTAATAATTAATTACGCTTTTGCAGAATGCATTATATAAGCAAGCATACATATCATTGTCTTCAAAAAAATTTTGACATGAACTGAAAGCACCCTTCCTTTAAAGTTTGAACCGGAAGTAGCTTATTTGTTGCAAGCAATCGAAGATAAACCGGACTTTCTTTTATTTAAAAGTTACTTTTAATTCACTTCACTCAATGCAAAAAGGAAAAAAAATCAGGTGTTCATAGCTTGCAGTACTTGTTGAACCAGACAGCAATGTTGAGAAAGCTTTCAAAATCTGTCTGCGGTCTGCGTAACAAAGAATCACAACTCAAAACTTCCTCACAGAGATGAATTCTCTAGCTATGATGAGCAATGGGAAAGTGACAGCTTTTGTGTTTACCTGTCTAGGGGATGGTTGTCATTGGGAAAGACAAGAACTTTAACCTCAACTCCTTTCTCCTTTAACGCCCTCATGTACTAAGTAAATCAAGAATATATAGATTAAACAACATTATTAATGAGTTAGGATTAAACAACATTACCAACATGAACAAGTTTCAGAGTGATCTTACTTGAAGTCCGTTTGAAATGGGAACACGGAGATCCATAGTTCCCAAGATAAATAAAGTGGGTGTTTTCACCTACAGAAAGTAAAATATAAAACAAGAATCATAACTAAGTGTCTTCAAACTTATCGAAGAACAGAAGTAGTGTGGTGTGTGACCTTTGAGATGTGTGATATAGGAGACATTTGATGAAACCGAGACATATCTTCAGGTGAGGGGGCTTCTGTATAGTGATTATCGTCACCATAGGATTGAAAGAAACCCCAATCAGGTGTATCTGTAATCCCAACCAATGATGCAATGTTGCATACAGGATTCCTTACAGCTGCTGCCACAAATTTATCTGGCGCCTATAGCAGAACTTTGGTACAAGGATGACGATTTATATTCCAAGTGTCATCACTTCAAAGGAGAGTGAGCTACATTACCTGGCCAATCAAATGTGTGGCTAGAAACCCACCATGAGAACCCCCTAGCAGGGTTATTCTTGACGGGTCTGCAAGTCCCATTTCAATGGCAAGATCTACCGCTGAGAGCACATCGTTCACGTCCTGTGTTAGAGAAACTAACAAAGTAAGAAGATTGAAAGCAAGGAGAAGAAATGACACTAGAGATGATATACAATAAAACACCTGTGATCCAACTTTTCCAGGTAGAGACTGCAAGGCTTCTTTCCCAAACCCCACTGAACCCCTTCAGTTCAAATGAATTACCAAAAACCGAGTTAGCAACTCCATAAGGTTGGTGATGAACTAGTGGAATATGGAGCTGTATGTGAACCTGTAATTAACATTCAGCAGACTGTATCCAATTGAGGAGAGATAGGCCAAAGACTTGGAGAAACTGCATGTTGCAACTGAATGAGGGCCTCCATGGATAACAACAACTAATGGATCACATCTCCCATTGTCCTTAGACTTTGAAGATGATACATATATAGCTTCAATAGGTTTTTTGGCCCCTGCCATTTGTTGATCATATGGATATAAATCATAAAATTTATAAAGAAATACAACTTGAAATGAACATCTTTTTGTAAAAGCAAGATAAGCGTTAAAGTACAACCTTCCGTAAGACATTCAGAAACATTACTGACTGGAACTTTTAGAATTTTGAATTGAAGAGATGACAGCCCTAAGGTGACCTGCCAAAGTATATAATATAAACACAAAATATGAATACAGAAAAAGCTTAATATCATTTGCATCAAGATTCAAGAGGTTTTGACAAATATGATTTACCTTCTCCGAGGAATTAAATACTGGTTTCTGGATAGTTGACCACTGCCATGAAGACTTCCCAGCTGGATCAAGAACTTTCTTTCCATACTTAATTTCAGGAACACTCACTGGGCTACTAGACACTACTCAGAAAGGAAAAGAAAACACAATGTGTGATTAAGTTTAACGTGGCATTGTCACAGTTAATAACTGAGAAAGAGCTTGCTCAAAGATGTTACCGGCAACTATATCATCACCATCTAGTGCAAGAACGCTCCATGAATGATCTGAATTATTCGGGCTGACACGTGACAGTTCACCACTGTAATTCCACAGGATAATTTTTTTATCATCAGTTAATGCAGAAGAAAATTTGGAATCTTTTCATATACTTTTTCATCAGTCACCTTAGCAAATTTAGGCTGAGTATTACTCTAAAACTGCGCCAGTAAGTAGACAGCATAAGAGTATGTCCATCTGACAGCCACGGATCACTCAGAAGGCTGGTAGCATAGAGGCCAGGGAAACAACCATCATCAGGACAATTCACAACTTGAATCTGCAATTAAAAGATGTACTTGAATAGATTAAATAACAGTTAAGAGATTTTTAGTTTGATGACCATTTTAAACATATATAAATTTTTAGTGTAGAAAGATTTATAAATTGCTAAGAAACAAAAAGTGATCAGCTCAGAGAAAGTTTGAAGCCTATATAGGGAGACACAAAGTCCTTAGTCTTACCACATCAATAATATCTGGTGACTCAGTAAGTTTCCCATCACTTGGCCAGTTAACGATGTGAAGTGACTCGGCTACCCAGTGAGCCCCCAGATCAACAGCGGTCTTTGCGGATAAAAACAGAAGAAACTTTCCATCTTTGCTATGAAAGAAGGATAAAACGAACATTGCACATCAACACTGCTAACATATGTTGTGTAACAAGGAAAGAGTATCATAAGATATAAACCTGAACCGTGGGAAAAAACCGCTGCCTATGGTCTTAGTCAAATTATGAATAGGGAATACTTCGTTAGCATCATCCCTTGAACACAAGTAAAGACAGTCTATGAGGAATGACCAAGTTGTCTCTTTGTGAGTTATAGAAGCGAAGCACTCACTTTGTTTCTTTGAATCTAATTGCGTATATGGCACATGGTCTGCTACAGCAGTACTTGATACCAAGCTTTCTTTTATCTCCTAACCATCCGACAAAAACTAAGTACTGAGTTGAATCTTTACTTTTTGGACTCCAAACAACCTGTCCAACACTTATCGACCTTGGAACTCCTTTGATATGCTCGACTTCTCCACTGTTGGCAGAAAAGAGAGAGACAATGATCAGAAAATGTGAAGAACATCCTCTAAAAGAAGTCTTTTCTTGTGGAGAGATTGATGAAACCTGTCAACATTGATAACAAATAGTGCAGGCTGATTTTTTCCCGCATATGCTTCTCCCCATTCCTCTTCCCAATCTCCTTGACCTTTCCAGCTACCAATATCATTGTCCAAAGAATTTTGTTTCTTGTAATGACCTTGATGGTCAAATGTAGGCTTGGTAAGAGATGGTTCCTCAGCGACATAAGCAACAAGAGTCTCATCTAAGTTCCAAGAGATCCCTTCAAACCTGCATCATACATACACAAAGCCTTACAGGATTTTTCTACTTCTCCCAATAACAAAACAAGTGGGGTATTATTATTAATACCATCCATCAACGTATACAGAGCCATGAACTTGATGTGGAATATGAAACTCCTTCTCTAGTTGAGACGAACTCCATATCTCAAACTTTGTAGGAGATTCCTTCTCCGGATTTCGGATTACAAGGAGCTTCAGACCAGAGGGAGAAGGGATAAAAGCCGATGCGCCAGTCATCTCGATGGGAAATGGCGCCCAGTGAATGTTTACAGATTGGTTACTCTCTTTCCGGATGTGACCCGATAATATAAAGTTCCTGTTTTTATTAGCCAAAAGGTTTGCTTGACTCATAGCAACCATTGCTTGAGGACCTGAAAATAACAAAGAGAGTATTCAAAAATCTTGAGACCAAAGCTGCCAACTTGGACAATGTATGATTTATTACCAGAACCAGAGTTGAAAACCCAAGCTTTGTCAATGCTGGGAATACTCATGAAGTCTTTAAGTAACTTTGACTGGGTGGCATACTCTTCCTCCTCAGTAGCTGAATCAACTCCATAAGAACCCATGGCTACAAGCTTTGTATCTGCAACAAGTCAACCCATAAATCACTAATGAGTTTGGATTTAAAAAAACATCATTTGCTTCAAATCCGTTTCAAAGAATGGAACTTACAAACGCAAAAGAAAAGACAGGATTGAGTGAGCAATGGAGAAGAAAAAAGAGGAAGAGCTTACGAAGGTTGCGGTGGAAAAGAAGGGGACGACGGCAAGAGCGGAAGTCAAATCTCAATGGCGAAGCAAGTAACCGGATGAGACGTGAGAGTAAAGAATCAAAAAAAAAAAGGAACTTTCGTCGTCACGTCGATTCTATTTTCCCAGTTTTTTTATCTATCATTTCACTGAGTCTTAATACAATTTGATTATATAATACAAATTTAGATAATAAATTTCTAACCAATAATAATAATACATTTAGCACTAAGGGTTTTGGCTGATTTGTCAGAATATATTATTGGGTGACTTTGCTGGATATAAGGAGGAGGAAAATTAATAATATACACATATAAGAGATGAACAGGTTCGGTACAAAGGTGACACTGGGAACACCTTCAACAAAGAGTTTTAATTCCGAAATTTTCAAAATACATATATGTATATGTATATGTTTATATTAATATTTAATTATAAGATTCTTAACTTTACGAAAAACTTAATTCAACCCCATAATTAAATACTAATATAAATATATACATTCACATATACGTATTTTGCGAATCACATAGCTAAAACCCCTTCATTGGGTTTGCTCTTATATACCTTGATGCACGTATGCGTAAAGAAGACACCGACTTTAATAAAAACATGTGCGTCTTTAATATGGTACTAACCTACCTAATTTCCATATATTGTCACATTTATAATGAGAAAATGTATATTTAAATACCAAACTATCTCAAATTCTCCAAAACAAACACAAAACTATAATTATTGAGCCATATACGTTTTCTCAATTTAATTTATCATCTAACCTCCGTGTGATGTTAACGGTTAATGATGTGGTGTCGTTTTAAGAATAAAACAAAAACCTAAAGAATCAAAAACGATACTTCTAAATTTCTATAATCTACACATACTCCTCTTCTTCTTTTTTGCTAATTGTAGAACCCTAACTCATCACGCCTTTGTTTTTTTCATTCATACTAAAACTCTATATTATATCTTCTCCAAATCGTTATCATATCTTCTTTTTCTTCTCCTTCGCTTTTATACTGCAAATCGTTTTTACTGATATGGTGATAAGGAAAAAAATTCCACTATGTCGAGGCAAAGGTAGAGAACCTGAACCGCAACATGTTGTTGAAGGTGGTGAAATAGGGTCGGCTGTATTTAAAGGCTATGACAAAGATGAGTATGAACATGTATCAGTGATGATTGTGAGGCTATTGTCGATAATCCTGGTGAGGAGATTGAAGAAGATGGGAATGAGGTTTCATAAGAAGAAGTATATGGTGCACAAACTAAAGAAGAACCTTGTGAAGTTTTTTCATCCTACTTTGGAGATGTTGCAAGTAATGATTGAGACGAAAACGTTGAGAGTGGAGATGATGATTCTTGGAATGAGGATAATATGCCTGATCATGTCTCATTTGATGATGAGGAAGAAGATACGCGAAGGGAAGCTTATAAGAATGCAACATTAGCTGATGATGTCTTATCGTTGGGGAAGACGTTTTCGTCTGCATCAGAGTTCAAGCAAGCTCTTAGGTATTCTCTGAAAACAAGATATGATATCAAGCTATACATATCAATACAAATGAAGCTTGGCTCTGTTTGTTCTGACATTGAGTATGATTGTCCTTGGAGAGTGTATTGTTCGTATGAGAAGAGGAAACATAAACTGCAGATAAAGGTTTATGTTAATGAACACGCTTGTATACGTTCTGGTTACTAGAAGATGTTGAAGCCTTAATAAATTCTGCAACTGTTTGCGGAAAGGTTGAGGCTGAAGCCTAAGCTTACATGTAAGGAACTTGGTTAAGGATCAAGAGAACATACAACTTGATTTTTACTGAAGACCAATGTCAAAAAGCTAAGACTATAGTCACAAGAGAAAGAAGAGCAAGCTAGAAACACAATTTTCTCGAATCTGGGATTGTAAAGCAGAGCTTCGAAAGACTAATCCCAGAACCATAGCTGAGATAGTGACCATTCCTGGATAAACACCAAGAAGCAAGAAAATGTTTGATTGTATCTACATTTTATTTGAAGCACAACATGCAGCTTGGAAGTCAACTTGTAGACCGATCGTAGGACTAGATGGTGCATTTCTGAAATGGGATGTGAAAAGCCAATTGATTGAAGTTTTTGGAAGAGATGGAGATAGCATAATTGTACCGATTGCGTGGGCAGTCGTAGAGATTGAAAATAACATTAATTGGACGTGGTTTGTGAATGCCTAAAAGTGGATTTACAACTCAGTGATATGAGAAATTTCACATTCATATTCGATAAGCAAAAGGTAAACATCTTGGTTTACTTTTTTGTTTTGTTTTGGTAAACTCATATCTTACATATTTTTTTTGTTTGAAGGGTTTGGTGAAAGTTGTTCACCTTGAACTTCCCAATGCAGAACATCGTATGTGTGCGAGACACAATCTCAGAAACTAGAAGAGAGACATCCACAACCCACAACTAGAGAGACTGTTTTGGAAAATAGCCAGTAGCTACACTTTAGGAGTTTTTACAGAGCACATGAATGCATTGAAGTGCTACAATAAGCTAGCACATCAAACTCTACAAGCCACAAATCCGCATGCATGGTCTCGAGCTTACTTTAAAGTTGGTTCTTGTTGCAATGATAACTTGAATAACCTCAATGAATCTTTTAAGAAAACCATTCGCGAGGGTAAAAAAAAAACCCACTACTTGACATGTTAGAATATATTAGGCGACAATGTATGGTATGCACATCAAAAAGGTTTATCATTGTTATTAGATTGAAGACTAGATACACAAAGAGGGCACATATTGCGATAGAAACTGCTATAGCTAAGTCTCAAGATTGTATTAGATACATGGCTACAAGTGATGTCTACGAAATTGACTATCATGACTGCTCATATAGCGTTGATATGCGTCTGAAAACATGTGGTTGCGGGATGTAGTAATTGAATGAAATTCCTTGTAACCATGTTGCTTGTGTGATCACCGCAAAGAAACATAAAGTAAAGGGTTTTTAGTAATTAAACCCTCCAACTAAAGATAAATCGTACAATAAACCCTCAATTAAAAATTCTATGAAATAAACCCTCAACTTTAGTTCCGTTAACATATGTTACCTTCCGTCTAAAATTTCGTCACGGAGGGTGATATGTGTTAACGGTTTATAAGTTGAGGGTTTATAATCTTGAAAACTTAGTTGAGGAGTTTTCTTACGATTCAAAAATAGTTGAGAGTTTTAATCACTAAAACACATTAAATGTTTTAAGAGCTTTATTATCATTTATGCATTGTTTAAAATTGATTTATAAGACTTTAAAATTAATTTATAAATTTTATTCATTATTTTATCAATTTTATAACCAATTAATTACTTACTTAATTTACTTAAGAAAAATGGTCGATAATTTACTTATTTTTAAGAATAACTGCTATTTTTGTTTAAAGATTCATAAGTAAATAAATAAATTATCGACATTTTTCTTAAAAACATCTCGTAGAAAATTGGTTTTGGATGTTCATTAACAATGTAAAGATGGTCAGTTCGAATATTTCTCTCTGCTTTAATTTCTTTTATTCCCATGTTTTCTATAAATTTTATTAATTATAGGTCCAAAAAAATTATCTCCAACCCATACAATGTCCGGACCAGTATTGAATCTTATTAATTATTTCTAAAATATTAAAATTTGTATGAATATTTATAAATTGGTTATAAAAGTGATAAAATAATGATAAAGATTTATAGATTAGTTTTGAAGGCATATAAATCAATTTTAAACAATTGATAAATGTTAATAAAGCTTTTAAAATATTAAATGTGTTTTAGTGATAAAAACCCTCAACTATTTTTGAATTGTAAGAAAACCCCTCAACTAAATTTTCAGGATTATAAACCCTCAATTTATAAACCGTTAACATATGTCACCCTCCGTGATGGAATTTTAGACGGAAGGTAACATACGTTAACGAAACTAATGTTGAGGGTTTATTTCGTAAGATTTTTGGTTGAGAGTTTATTTTACGATTCATCTTTAGTTGGAGGGGTTTAATTACTAAAAACCTAAAGTAAATGACTATGTTTCTGATTATTACACTACCATAAGATGGAGAAAAACTTATGAGTGTAGTATTAGGCATGTGGAAGGGATGAAGTTATGGCCTATGCTGAACATGTTACCAGTCTTACCTCCACCAAATAGATTAGGTAATAGAGAAGATGAAGCACTTATGTCAGACAGAGAAACACAAATGAATCATTCCTCTAGTAAAACGAAGTTAAGCAGTGAGAAGCGTGTCATGAGATGCTCTAATTGTAGAGAAGAAAGATATACCAAGCCGAGGTGTTCAAAACCAAGTGTTCAACCTGAACCTAAACGTCCAAGGGGTCGGCTAAAGAATGATCATGTACACTTTTATTGGCTGTCTGATTTTATATTATATCAATTCTCGAATAAAGCATGAGAAGATTCGATTTCGTTCTCCACTTTAATTTCAAAAATAAGATGGGGCTAGGGTTTGCGAGGGAGAGAGCCGTGAGGTTAAGTTGATAAGGCCATGATTAACCCAGGTCTGTTAAGGTGGGGTTATTAACGAAAAATTTGTATTTTTAATTTTTTTTTTTTTTTTGCATTTTTCCCGCTAAGAGACGGCTCTTATGGTTCTTATTTAAGAGACGGTTCTTAGCTTTTCTTAGTTAAAAGTTAAGATACGTCTCTTAGAAAAGCTATGAACCTCACATTAAGAGACTCCGGTTAATCCTGCTCTTAGAGAATAAATGCGGGTCAAGGCTGAGTGGATGGATCGGAAAAGGTAATATCTAGGTATTTGTTGTATTTTTATAATTGATTCAAGGGATTTTTCGTCTTTTCGTTATTATTGGAATTAAAAATATATCAATTAACTTTTGTTTGTTACCGAGTTGTTGGAAGATTGGCTTTTCATATTTTGGGCAATGACTCTTTTCTATAATGCACAATTGAAATGGGCCATGTCTGTTAAAAGGTTTGTACTCGGCCTGTATACAAAAGACCACGTATCCAAACAACCCTCTAAATATCTATAACCATTATTCCCCGCCATGGACAAGGATAACATTGAGTTCGAGCTTCTTCCCGTAGCCGAAGGAATCCACGGGGGAGATAAAAGCTGAAACCTTTTGATCAAAGTTGAAATTTTTCTGAAACTTTTTGTATTTCTGTGAGTACCCAATTGAGAGCTAACTTGAGTCAGAGATGGCGATAAATTCAAGTCGCCATTTTTGCCCAACCTTCGTCACGACCACGACCACTACTGCGGTCGATTCGTTGGGAAGCTCCTTCTGTAAGTTCCATGTCCGATTCTTAAGGTACAGTTCATCAATTTCACTCGTTAATGTAACATCGAGGAGATTCGGTTTCTCTTCTATGAAGAAGGTCAAAAGATTATCGTGTAATGGTAGTGGGTAGCAGTAGGGATGAGAATTGGAACAGAACCCATAAGCAGAATTATCGGAAAGGAGATAGATTTTTAGATTTAGGCGTAAAGAGTCATGAGAACGGTAGTGGAGTTAGTGACGGTGGTGGAAGTAGTACAATGGAGAGGATTGTGGATAAACTGAAAAAGATTGGATTTGTGGAAGATGATCAGTTTCAAGATAAAGAGAGGAGGTTTGTGGAGGAAGAAGAGACTGTGAGGTATACTGGAGGTGGATTCTCAGAGGAGTCACCGTTTGGTGTTTATGGAGGTAATGGAGAAGTTAATTTTCCTTGGGAAAAATTAAGTTCTAAGGAGAAGAAGGAGGAGCTAGTAAATGGAGTGTGGACAGCGAAGAAGGAGAGTAGATACTCGTTAGCAGAGACGACTCTTCCTCAAGCAGAGCTGAATCGGTTGAGGAATGTAATGTTTCGAACGAAGAGCAAGATGAGAGTTAAGGGTGCAGGTGTAACTCAGGCTGTGGTAGATGCAATTCAGGAGAAGTGGAAGAGCTCAGAGATTGTGAGACTCAAGATCGAAGGTACAAATGCACTCAACATGAGACGGATGCATGAGATTTTGGAGGTAATTAGTTTGCACTCCACTCCTTAGATCTAGATAAAGTAATAAATAAAGTGTGTTTGCAAAGGTTTGATTTTTGGAATTTAAGGAGTATGAATTTTTGTTTTCTTTTCATAATCACTTTTCTTCTTTACTTTGACAGAGAAAAACGGGTGGTTTGGTGATTTGGAGGTCAGGGACTTCCATCGCCTTGTACAAATACAAAAATGGCAGTAACAGGGATGCATCAGCACAAATGAACAAGCAAATATATAGAAGAGCAGAGACATGGCCCTCTCTCTTACCTACAAGTACAGTGGATCATAGTGTTGAACACGTGCATCATCCTCAGATAGAGAAGGAGGCAACAAATGTGGGAAATGAAGACAGGACATCTCATCAAGAAGTAGAATATGAAGATGAAATAAATGAATTGTTAGAGGGTCTTGGTCCTCGGTACACAGACTGGCAAGGAGGTTATCCATTGCCTGTTGATGCTGATTTGCTTCCAGGGGTCGTTCCTGGTTACGAACCCCCTTTCAGGGTTCTTCCTTATGGAGTGAGATCAACTCTGGGACAAAAAGAGGCAACCTCTTTAAGGAGACTTGGCAAAGTTCTTCCTCCACACTTTGCTTTAGGTATTGGATTTTCCTTTGTGATTTTTTGTAGAGCCTGATAAGGGCTGTGAAGAGTGAAATTTTGTTTGGATCTATAGGTCGAAGTAGACAGATGCAAGGGTTGGCTACGGCCATGGTTAAGCTATGGGAGAAGAGTTTGATTGCTAAGGTAGCCCTTAAACGTGGTGTACAGTTGACTACCAGTGAGAGAATGGCTGAGGACATCAAGGTAAGGTTTCAAAGCTGAGTTAGATGCATTTATAGACGTCACTACTGAACATTGGATAACGTGATCCCTGGTGACCGCAGAGATTGACGGGAGGTATGCTGCTCTCTAGGAACAAAGACTACTTGGTTTTCTACAGAGGAAAGAGTTTTTTGTCACCAGAAGTAGCTGAAGCATTGGTGGAGAAGGAGAGACTTGCAAGGACTTTCCAAGATGAAGAGGAACAGGCACGTCTAAGAGCATCATCAGGTCTTGTTGTCCAGCATGTTAAAGGTAATCAAAACCCTGTTTCTACCGGTACTCTTGGAGAAACTCTTGATGCAGCTAGTAAGTGGGGAAAGAATCTGGATGACAATGATCACGTGGAAGAAGTGAAACAAGAGGCTGAGAAACTGAGATCTGCAAATCTTGTCAGGAAGTTGGAAAGGAAACTTGCTTTTGTGAGTTCCTTGACTTCCAAGTTGTATTTTGCTACCTAATCGGATTGTTACTTATCAAATAACCCCTTCTAGGCTGAGAAAAGGCTGCTGAAAGCTGAACGGGCATTAGCTAAGGTAGAGGAATCTCTGAAGCCAGCAGAGCATAGAACAGACACTGCGGGCATAACTGAGGAAGAGAGATTTATGTTCCAGAAGCTCGGATTGAGGATGAAAGCTTTCTTACTTCTTGGTAAAATTTTGTTTTATCAGTCTGTAGGCTGATGTAATCAAAGTATGTTTGACTTATGTGTTTTTCTCATCTGAGAAACTTGAATTGATTGCTTCAGGTCGAAGAGGGGTATTTGATGGTACTGTGGAGAACATGCACTTGCACTGGAAATACAGGGAGCTAATCAAAATTCTAGTGAAGGCTAAAAGTTTTGAGGGTGCGCAGAAAGTGGCATTGGCCCTTGAAGCCGAGAGTGGAGGTATCCTTGTTTCTGTTGACAAGGTTTCGAAAGGCTATGCCATTATCGTCTATAGAGGAAAAGACTATAAGCGTCCTTCCGAGTTAAGGCCTAAAAACCTCTTGACAAAGAGGAAAGCTTTGGCTCGTTCTGTTGAGCTCCAAAGACGACAGGTTCGTGATAAAATATATATATATATATATATATATATATATATATATATATATATATGCTCCAAAATTTTGCAATTACGTTTGTGTCCATCAAGCTATTAACCGATAAAGGGTAACACTTAGTTTGGTTTCTTATCATCCAACAGGCTATTATAAAACATATTGAGGTGGTGCAGTCGAGAACAGAGCAGTTGAGAGCTGAAATCGTATGGATCTACTTGCCTATCATATGCTGATTCAACAAAAACGCTTTTTTTGTTCTGTAATGAACTAACATGAGACCCTGAATCCATTCTGGCAGGAACAAGTGGAACTTGTAAAAGACAACGGAGATCAAGTGTTATACAACAAGCTTGACATGGCTTATTCTTCAGCGACGAGGAGACCGAAGACAGTTGTATGATGTTCTGCCCTATACTTGTCTTTGAATTTCACCATTATGACTTTAGTGTTTGTTGTAGGGAGAAGGAGATGACATCTATTTAGATACATACGAAGAGGATAGTGAAGAAGGTGGGATTCAGGCCAAGGGTTCACTCTCTTGATGTTGAATTTGTTGATTCAGATAATGAAGACTGGGATTCAGATGAATTAGAAACTGAGTTTGATGATGATTCTCCATCATCTGCAACACCAGAAGCAACCTTTGAAGATCTGCAGAAAGAGGAACGTCATCTGCAACCATAAGAGGCAATGACCACGAGCTAGTATGACCGTGATGTGAGTTGATGCAGGAGAGAGGTTTTGACATATCTCATGTGCGATCTCTGTTGATGATGATAAACTAAGCGTGTCACATGCAAAGATTGTACGCTTTTAGGAGCTATGTAGTTCATATCATATGCAATATATATATATATATATATATATATATATATATATATATATATATATATATATCAACTCTCCCATATAACAAGAGAGATCTCAAAACAATTTATACTTCACAGCTAAACGCTATTACTCTACATGGTCCACCATAACCACATGCCGTTCACTTCGGAGCTGCAAGTTTTATGTAAACGTTTCTCTTCTTTTTTTTTTTTCTGTCAAGATAATAAGAATACGGCCAGAGGTTTTTCACCTACGAGCAAGTCTCTGCCCAGCACCGGCCAGTAAAGCCTTACCAATGACTCCTGTGTGAAGGCCACAAGCCAATGCGACACCTCCTACAACTACCCATTTCCAGTCCATTCTCAAATGGTCACGTTGTCTCCTTGCATAGCCCATTGCTCTGCTTCGGTCTTCATCTCCTGTAGATGATTCCGTAGAATCCATGTTCAGTATTGTAGTGATTCTTGCCATTTGGGCGATCCGGGATAGAGTGGAGTCTGATTTTCTGGCGGTTTGGTAGGCTCGTAAACCTGCGTTTAGCTTCTTTACCGCTCCCCACATGCCATGACGGACGCCTAACTTTGCTACGTCTTTTGGGATTCCCATGTCTTCGTAATGGACTAGGGATACTTCACAAGCCGATGGCTGTCCATCTCCTTTTCTGGATTCAACTGCATTTGTTTAACGTTCATATTTACATAAATGCCAGCTTAAAAATAATCAGAAGACTTGCATATCAAAGGACTTACCTGCTCTGATAACCCAACTTGAGAAATAAAGCTCGACACGCCTTGGCTTATCACGCTTAGGTAGAGCTGGATAAGGAACTCCCTGCAAATATCAACAAGCGTGACGTTTAAGCGAAAAAGGAGTTGGAGTTTTCTTTATTTGACAAATGTTTTCACTAACAATGTAATGAAGATTGGCAAAAACTGGAAAAAAAATAAGAGACCATGGTCTCATCCCAGGAATGAACTCAGAGCTTAACTTATGCATCGTTCTCCAACAGATAAATGTTACACACTTAGCAAAAAAAAAATGGTAAATGAAGCATGTAATTACCTTGGTCACACAATAATACTTGTGTCCAGACTCCCAAATCCTCCGACCAATGGTATACTCTCGGTCACTACAGAAAAAGGGAAACTGCAGGCAAAATAAATTAGTAATGACAACAAGAAGACCGAAGTATCATAACTCCAGAGACCTTTTTTCTCCACTGAACAATCATTGTTCCTGTCTGAGTGTCCTCTTCCAAAGTTTTGAAGTTGGCAAGCATGAAATCCCATTTAGGTCGAAACTCATCATCCCAGAAGAAATCCCTAACAATATCTGGACTTGCATCCTCAAATATGGTTCGACTGCGATAAACAACAGGACCTGTCTGACAAACAACACAACCTTTCAGGCTAAAAACACACGGCTTTTTCACAAGATAAATTTTCAGCTAGTCATCTAAAAATGCCACCCGAAGTAGCAAATGAAGCATTGCATGACATTGTAGCAAAAAAAAGGAAACAGCGCGCGAAACAAGGAAGTAGGATGAGCACTACCAGAACCACAATGAATATCATTCAAGTAAGCCTTCTCCCCCCAAAAACCAATAATCTAGAAAGCAGGTAGATGTTATTCAAATTCCTCTAGAATCTTTGTACTTGCCTTGTTCCTTGAGTTACATGACATATGGAAACGGATAACAAATCAAGAGTTAAATTTTGTTGATTACCTCAGGCTCATGCCGCCAAGCTTGGTAACTTATATTAGGAGTAGTCTTGTCCATCATGGATTGCCATTCCATGTTTGCATTTCGGACTTCAAGCAGCTGTAGCAAATGCTCTAGATCATTCTCTGTCACAATCTTCTCCTCTCTCACCCTCGTGTTCTCATCGTTAGGTCTGCAAATCCCATTATCCATTATCCAACCAATTATAATTTATACACCATGCTAATACAGCTAAAATACAAAAAAATGTTCCGTTTTTTGAACACATAACTACACTTGTGTCATCTTAAAACTCGAATCTTTAGCCAGAGAAAAAAAACAGAACAGAGAGTATCTGGAGATTAAAGACAAAGAGACATGAACCTGAAAAGTAATCCTTTTTCATCACTTTGGAGACTCTCTTCAACAGGAACCGCCTGGGTCTGCTGCGAAGAAGCTGAACCATTCGTGGATTTGTTGGCTTTGGTGTCAAACCTTGACCAGAGGGTGCGGCAAACGGAGAAAGCCGAGAGAGCTGTGAAAGCAAGCCAAAGGCGTCGAGCACCAAACCCAGGCGGCGCAGTCCATAGAAACCGAAGCTTAGAACGGAACCCTAGATAGATCAACCCAGTCCATCTCGGACGCCAAGTCCATCCGATCAATAGACCGATCATTACGGCGAGCCAAATCGGTACTGCGCAGAGTAAGATGTCGACGAATGTCTCTGTAAAAGAGGGGTTCTTGAGGAAATACATTAGATCCGATAAGATCTCATCCATGGCGGTTCTTGATTGGAGAAAGTTTTGTTCCGATCTGAGGAATTTTCCTGGGAAAATGTTAAGGAAAACCAATATTTGAATTCATGAGAATCGAAGACGAAGAAGAGCAATGTTAAGTTTGGTGATTTAATTGATTTAATGAAGAACAAAAATAAGAATAATATGATTATTTGCTGTGTCGAAAAGACGTTGGCAGGTGACAGAAGGAAAAGAAACAGCACTGTGAGATGAGGTTGCTTTCTCTTTGACCATCAAATACACACCCCACGCGTCAATTCTTAGCGCGTCTTGTTTGTTACCCGAGAAAGAATATCCTGAAATCTCAGTTATTAATGGAATTAGTCAGAAGATCAATTTAGGGTAAGGAGGAAAAGGTCTTTTTCACGATTTTTTTTTTTTTTTTTTGCATTTGCTAGGAATAAAACCTTGTATTTTTAAGGGTTAATTTGTAGAATACACATAATGGAAAAAAAATTAAGTAAATAACCATTGTAATAAAGTGATTCTCCGATGGGACACTTGTGAGAAAAGTTGGACAACTCTCTCTTTTCCGCGCGTGACACTGTTGTATGTATAACAGATTAATGATACTATACTATGTTTATTAAATAAATAGAATAGAACAATTTGATACCCATCAAAATGACATAAGTCACACATGAAAAGTCTGGGGTAAGGAAAATCAAATAGACAATCATTAAAAAATCTATGTTATACAAGAAAATAGAATGGAAAAAACTTTGGTTTCGAAATGGAACATGTTGGTACGTGACTGCGAATATAGCAATACGAGCAATAAAAATATCTAAAAATATGTTATTCTATAAGATTCATATAGAATAGTACTTAATTTTCGTGTCAAATTTTGTTTTATTGATTTATAAAAAATATATGTCGGTTTGAAATTTTTTAAAATATGCTATATATAGAAAAATATCTATGTTTTTTTCAATATAAATTTTTGATTTGATTATATTAATACAAAAGGTATACATCAAATGAAATTTGATGGGGGGAAGAAAAAAAAGAAAAAGATGAAAATGAATGGTTAGATTGATTAAGGGTAAAATTTGTAATATTACATAATATATACACAATACTCTAGCCATAGATTTCATATGGTGATTTGTCAAATTACATTTTTTTTCTATGGTTATACAATACAAATTCCCTATTTTAAATATATAAAACTAGGTGACCGGGCATAAACAGATTCAAATTATAGATTAAGTAGTACAAAGTTTTAACAGTAACAAATTTTATATCATAAGACCACCGTCCTTGAGAGAAAGCATCAGACAAATGAAAATGTTGGTACTCGATATTTTACACGGACGAGATGGAACAAAGTAACTTCAGTATCAAGAAGTAGTCGTTCCGGTATGCATAATTGCAACGTCCCAAAATAATTTGTGTGTTTTAGAAGATATTTTATCTTCAAAATCTAGAGTTAATAGTGTATAGTTTTAGAAGTAACATATTTTATATTATCACTAATTAGAATTGTATTGTATATGTGTTGTAAGTCTTTATTTTAGGTAAAAATATTATTATGTTTTATTTTTTTGAAAAGTTTATGTAGATATATTAAAAGAAAATATAATAAAATCGAAGTATTATCCATAAATTATATCAAGTATGAAGTACTTGTATCGATAATGAAAACAACTTCCATTAGAAACCTGCAAAAAATGTATTTAATTTTGTAAGCAAAAGGACGTGTTATATAATTTGAAAGATTTATTATTTTCTATTCTTTATTGAACAGAAAAAAATATTAAAGTGACATACCATGATTGGAATAGTCGAAAAACTGATTGGAAATGAAATACTATCGATCTTAATACTCATCACTACTCATCTGGAAAATTCCAAAAAATAAATAATTGTAACAGTTTCTATATTTTAAAAAATTTATTGGAAAAAAAAAGTAGATAACAACTACATACTCTGCCTACAGAGTATTCTGGAAAACTTGTTTGTAGACAACATTCAATGTTTTTGTCTCCGGCTTCCTTTCTTTACCAGTTATTAGGATTTTTAATCCAGATCTCGACTTAACTCTTGAAAGTGCAACGTAGAGCTTACCATGAGAGAACATTGGCCTAGGCAGAAACAAACCAACACTTTCTAGTGTTTGACCTTGACTTTTGTTGATAGTCATCGCGAAAGCCAATGTAACCGGAAACTGTCTTCGACGCATTATGAATGAAAACTTTGTGTTAGGTGGTGTTACAAACATTATAGGAATCCAAACCTTGTCTCCAGCAATATTGTTTCCCGTTATAATTCTACCTTCTATCACATGGGGAAGTAGTTGAGTAACAATTAGCCTAGTACCATTGTATAATCCATCTGCAACATCCATGTTATGGAGACACATAATAGGAGCACCAACTTTCAGCTTCAAATTATGTCTAGGCAGTCGAGGCACTTTAACACTGTTCAAAAACTCTGCAGGATATACAATATTTTCTTCTACGTCACATCGGATGGGATAATACTGTCAGAGCTAAGGTAAATCTTCTCTTCACCTGAAAGCATATGTAAATCCTTTTCTTTAGTGACATGTAAAAAGTTACTGGAACATAATAGTAAACAAAAAAACATGTTACCTGGCAACTGCGAAAGCATGTAATCATTTATTTTATCCACTTCATCATTTGTGAGAGTGAGAATGACTTGATTTCTATACAAATCCTTATCTCTTGAGGTTTAAAAAGCTTGTCCATAGACCTCTTTTTCCATAGTCTCAATAGGATCTTCTCCACTGTTTTTTATCAGCAAATCAGAAGGGGTGTCAATCTCAACTTGACCGTCGTTAGGCAAATTTATTTTTCCATCTCCAACATCCAAAATACATTGTGAGAAAGATTGAAGCTCTTTTGCTGCATCATCAGTAAGACCAGCGAGCAATCTCATGTTTTTGTTAGCTTCAAAACTTTGCAGTGCTCCCAAAGATATGACGAATTCAGAGCCGCCAAAACAGTCTCTGGTCTACCACCTCCAGGTATAACCGGTAAAATCTGTCTGAAGTCTCCAACGATAATCCCCATATTATCTTCTTTTACATTGCACCTCTATTTATTATGTTTTTTTGTAAGTTTAACATATATAGAACCACATTATTTTATCACCTTAGATATATAATTATATACTATATGTTAGTGATTTTAAAATTTAAAGTTATACATAATAAATTTGCTATGATGTCGAAAAAAAAGTGGTAAGGGAGTTGTTCTACATAACCAAGAAAATACCACCTTATTATTCATTCTGATAAGTATAAAACCGAAAAGAGAAACAATGGAAAACATAATCAAATTTGAAAAAAATAAAAACAAATCATTGCTTAAACGCTTCCACTTTCACGTGCATAATGGACTTCAACTTTCTTCTTTCATTTTGGATTACCATCGCCACTTGTAATACTCAGTCCTCTTCGGAATCATAACCATAAAATATCACAACATGTGGCTGCATTAATAAGTTAATATTTGGTTAGAATATACACAACACATAAATAATTTTGAGTTATCTGTAAAAACAAATATTACATGTGGATCAAAGTGTTGGATTATGTTTGCATCGTCAACCACATAATCAACAACATATGCTGAATTTTGTTCGTTTTGACCATAAGATTCGATAGTAATCATGAATAGAACTTTCCTCCCAAGTAAATCAGTTAGAGATTGAGGTAAAAAATGTGGATTTTCCTGTAAAACATATCTAAAATTTACAATGTAATATATAGAAATAATATTTTCTTAAATCACTCAATTAAAAATTAAGGAAATACCTCATCAACATCTTGGACTAACTCAAACGCATGTCTCCTAATTAGCTTCTCCACAATATTGTTCAAAAGCAAAAACTTGGCTTCAACTTTTGATTCATCACTAACATGTACAACCAAGTAGTAACTAAATAACTCACATAATTTAATTAGTATATGAACTGATAATAATATGAAATTAGAAAGGTAGCAAGATTAATGTATATAAACGGTCATACCGGTGAATACCATGTTGAAAATCCTTTTCACATCTTTTGCAATTGTATAGAGGGTTCTGTTGAAGATTTTGCACGTTTTCCTCAAAACCATCTCCTTGTCTGACCATTTTTCTTGTGCAAAAAATGCAGGCCGTGTAGAACCATGGTTTTTCCAAATCAATGGCTTCAATTTTAGCAACAACCATACACTTTCCGGCCTATTTTAAACCATTTAAATGCCAATACATTTTTTAGTAAAACTATATTTAAATTAGTTTTTTATTTAACAAAAGAAAACGTTTGGGTACATAAAACTACCAAAATATTTACCGATTTTGCTTCACTAATTTCAGATATTGTTTTCTTCATGTTTGCCATTGCTTCAAGAATATTGTATTATGACAAATAACTATATCAACCTTCATACTAAATTTGTATAACATAATGATAGAGAAGATAGATAGTGGAGATTTTAACCTCTTTGTGCTCGATGATCTATAAAATTTTGATTATATATTAGGTTTATTTATAAGAGCAAATGAGATAAATAGGTTTTGTAAATATATAGTTTTAGCAACAAAATATTCGTATCCGTATTAATAAGGACATGAGTAATGTTCACGTAAATGCTCATTAACTTTTATTAGAATTTATTTCTAAATAAATATGTCTTGATAAACTTGTTCAAATGCTTTAATCAATTTCCTAATGTAAGAAATATCGGATCCATTTTTACCATTTAATATTGTGGTTGATTGTTTGGCCGATAAAATATCTTCATTCTAAGATTATGGAAATCCGATCTTGGTCGAGTTGATATTCTACTTTTATGATTTTTTATTAAGAAACCATAAGAATCCAAATTCGATTGAGACGAAAAAAACTGACAGTTATCTTGGTGATATCAATAAAAAATGTAAAAAGCAACGAATCTTTAATACGAGTACGTGACAACACCGGTCAACCACAGCCTTTTAGAACTGCATGTCTCGTCCCTCATGCATGTGTCGCCCCTTATCCTTTTCTAGCACATACTTCTAGCACCCTCACAACAATCTATATAACTATTTTTTTCTAGCACGTACACAACATTTTCATTATGTACAATCACATCATTTTTCAAGAACCATCTTTATAAATGTCCTGCAACTTTTAAAATTACTCTCACAAAATTTTCAGCATCAATTAAGAGTAAAAACCACCAAAAATAAAAGAAACATTTCAGCGAAGAAAGACACTAAAGTGAAGATGGGAGAAGATTCATCTGTGAACAATTATGACATCATCTCCATCGGTGATTCCTCTGATTCAAAAGACGACCACTCCAACTCCGATCGCACCAACTATTTCAGAAACTTGTCCTTGTCATATTTTGCTTCGGAACCTACCGAAATCCTCGAGCACATGCACTTGAAGGAACTATGCTTGGAGAATGACAACCCTGAGGCACACTATATTGAGGGCATACTTCAATATTTTGTCCAAAACAAAAGACGCAATGGCCTCTTTCATCTAAACCAATCATCCATTGGAAACTATAAAGACGGTACGTATCTTTACGGTTTGTTACTGCTTGCATTAGAACGCTTTTGTAAAGGCAAAAGTATCTGGATAAACTCAAGTGGAAAGAAAATCTATCAACCTTCGATCAATGTTGGGAAAGAGTCAAGAAATCTCTAAGTGATATTCCTTTAGGTATGAATCCAGGCTACTATATAGCTATGACCAACCTTGAGGCACTCTTTAAATGCCATAAGGATAACATGGCTGAAGAATGCAATCATGGTTACTACTATCAAAGGCTTAGTCAATTTGTTCAGTTTGCCATCAATAGAGACCACTAAAGGGAGAGTTGTGAAGGTGTATTATCTATGAACGCATGTAAAATTAGTTTAAGATTTCTACATGTTTATTTATCTATTTCGTTTAGTTTCCTAAGTTGCTACTCTGTATGTTTTGCAAGAATTTATTTTATTATATGAATTCAAAGTAACATCTGTCTCATTATGTCAAATGCTGAATTAACTTTGTGGCGTTTTGAAATCTTTTCACTTAATTGTGTAAAGTTATGTTCATATATGCCTTGATTATTTGAACTCGAGGACCAAAGCACCTCAAGATCGGTTTGGTTGAAATATGTCTTCTTACACACCCGTTTCCTTAATAAATCGTGTGTCCATCATGGTAAAATTATATATGCAATGTCCACACAATCTTTATACTTCTTAATGCTCATTAATCTACTTTATTAAAATAGAAGGAGTTAAATAAAGCTACTTATGCAATTCATTTTGGACTCTTTCCTTTTTAAATTATTTTGTCTAATCCTCTATATCTAATTAAGCATTACATGATTAATGAACCTATATATATGACCGAAAATTACTCTAACAAAATCCTTGGTTATATTAAACAACTAAACAATCGATGACCTAACAAATATAAGAAAAATCAACCACAACTCCTTCGTAACTCAACTTATTATAAGAAAAACCATCATAGTAAACCATTGGATTAGTAATGATTAATCAATCACATAGCATATCACACACGATTACAAACCACTTTACTATGAACTCGATCCAAATCTCTTTCCTTGATATTATTATTAGTAAAACAACATCATTGACATATTACAAATCAATTTGCTTAGACCTCGATCGAAATCTCCAGCACTTGATATTATAATCAATCCAAACACCATCATTGACATGTCTTGACTTCCAATCCATAAATAAACACATAATGCTTATTTTTTTTGAAATTTTGATCAGAGTTTGTGAAACCTCTTTTACACCAATATCGAACTTTACGAAGCAGAAAAAAAATTTCTTCACAAAAACATCAATTAAGCTCATTTGTATAAACCGGATACAACATTATAATGTGCATATGTCAATCGAGTTTGCTTTTGCACCACCATCTCTTCATTTGCATAAACCAAATACAATGTTCAAAGTTCATATGTCATTCAAGTTTGCCAACCTTAAAAATATATATATCAATATAATATGAGAATCAAGTTAAAATATTGCTATTTTACGTGATAGAGTATATACTCTTCACCATATAAAGTTGATGATAAAATGACACAAACAGTGAGTCTTTGTGTTGTGTCAATCGTCATGCAGAAGAATCCGAAGTATATGATCAGTCTTTGTGTATAATTTGAAAAACTTCTCTTTTCAAACCATTAAGAAAAGAACCATTCTTCATGATATAAGTTACACGAGGCAGAGGTAAACTATCTTGAACTAAAGCTTTCATCCCATATACCATCTCTACCATAACTTTCCTCCACTTTCACATTCTACACAAAGAGTCTTTTAAAAAAAAACTATCTCATAAACCATCTCGAAGAAAACCATATTGAACTCTCCCTTCTTCTTCTCTCTCATTTTATTCAACAAAGACCCACTATTAGAGATGGACTCAGATACTTCTGTGAACAACTACAACCTGACAATCACCGGTGATAACTCTACATACGATGATTACTCAGACCCGGATCATGTTGCATATTTCAGAAATATCAGTCTTCGGCTTTTTTGTACGGATCCAATCCAGATGGTGTATAATTACAGTCTCGTTACATACATTTCCACTCTTTAACAGAACAGAACCTGATAACACAAATTATCATTGTGGACATGTTACTCATGATGTAGTCGTATACTTGTTTAGCATAACCACCCCAAAGAGTACACATCAACTTCACATTACTGTATGATAAAAATATAAGTTAAAAAACAAATTATAGATGTTTAGCTAGAAAATTAAAGAAAAAGATAAAGAACTTAAGCTTACTTTGGGTCACATAACTCTATCAAAAGCCTCATGTTATCTTTTCCTTTGATCATTTTATTTTCTAGAGACCCAAAGTTAACTATTTGGCCAATAACATCTAGATAACACAACCAACAAAAATCAGGAACAAGAATAACAAAAGTGAGACTATATAGCAAAGTGTAAGAAACTGACTCACCAACCAAACAGCTGCTATCAATATTTCCTTTCATAATTTCGGTAAAGTCCGCAAAATAGTTCTCAGGAACTTCACTTGGAAACTCATCATCTTTTCCAACAAAAGTTGTTGGATAGAAGCCAGTTTTGTAGGGATGCGAGGTTGTACGATATTCACCAATAGCATCATAGACCTTGAACAACTGGACGACAATTGCATCCCCCTCATGTAGCTTGTTATCATATTTCTTGATGAGTTGTTCACCAATGGAAGCATGAATTCTTATCCCCTGATTATACATAAAAAGATATGCTTTAGACAAAGCATAAATGATAAGAGTTCGGTTATTGAAGAAAATAAGGTTGACTTACTTCTTTATCAACAAAAACCATTTCAATGGTGTTGTGTGATTCTTTGTTGTAGTTTCTCCACAACTGGATAATTCTAACTTCAATACGCGACGTATCTTTATGGGGTTTTAATTCTCTAAGAAAAGAAACAATGTTTTTCTTGGCTCGCACCATTGCCATTGTGCGATCAAAAGAGAAGAATGTGTGGGTGTAAAGACATCGAGATTCACATATATATATACAAAGTGAATGTTCTCAGATTAAGGGTTTTTAGTAATTAAACCCCCAACTAAAGATGAATCGTAAAATAAACCCTGAACTAAAAATTCTACGAAATAGACCCTCAACTTTAGTTCCGTTAACGTATGTTACCCTCCGTCTAATATTCCGTCACGAAGGGTGACATATGTTAACGGTTTATAAGTTGAGGGTTTATAATCCTGAAAACTTAGCTGAGGGGTTTTCTTACGATTCAAAAACAGTTGAGGGTTTTTATCACTAAAACACATTAAATGTTTTAAAAGCTTTATTATCATTTATGCATTGTTTAAAATTGAGTTATAAGCTTTTAAAACTAATTTATAAATGTTAATACATTATTTTATCAATTTTATAACCAATTTTTAAAAAATTATAAAATTTTAATATTTTTACAAATGATTAATAAGGCTTAGTGTCAGTCTGAATATTGTATGGGTTGGAAGCTAAAAAAATTCTGGGCCTATAAATTAATAAAATTCATAGAACAAATAGAAATAAAAAACTAAAGTAGAGAGAAGTATTCAAACTTAACAACCTCTACATTTTTAATGAACATCCAAAATCAATTTTGCTAAGAGATATTCTTAATAAAAATGGTCCATAGTTTACTTATTTTTTTAAGAATAATTGTCATTTTTGTTTAAAGATTCATAAGTAAATAAGTAAAATATCGGTCATTTTCTTAAAAACATCCCTCAACAAAATTGGTTTTGGATGTTCATTAACTATGTAGAGATAGTCAATTCGAATATTTCTCTATGCTTTATTTTTTATTCCCGTGTTTTCTATGAATTTTATTAATTTATAGGCCCAAGAAAAAAATTTAGCTACAACTCATACAATGTTCGGGCTGGTATTGAACCTTATTAATTATTTATAAAAATATTAAAATATTTATGAATCTTTATTAATTGGTTATAAAATTGATAAAATAATGTATAAAGATTTATAAATTAGTTTTAAAGGCATATAAATCAATTCTAAAAAACTGCATAAATAATAATAAGCTTTTAAAATATTTAATGTGTTTTGTGATAAAAACCCTCAACTATTGTTATATCGTAAGAAAACCCCTCAACTATTTTTTTAGGATTATAAACCCTCAACTTATAAACCGTTAACATATGTCACCCTCTGTGACGGAACTTTAGACGAGGGTAACATACGTTAACGGAAATAAAGTTGAGGGTTTATTTAGTAAGATTTTTAGTTGAGGGTTTATTTTACGATTCTTCTTTATTTTGGGGGTTTAATTACTAAAAATCCTCATATTAATGACGCCAAGATAATATTCATACAATAAATAATGAAAGCGTTTAAAGTAAGATATTAAATTGGTATTTTCATAAAATGATATTCATATGATATGATTATTCTTGCGCACGTTAAGGAAACTAATTATTACATGTATTAACTAATATTCTTGTGCAAGTAATTTATTTGTTATAAGGAAACTAATTATTACATGTATTAACTAATATTCTTGCGCAATAAATTTATTAACTAATTATGTAAGTTATTTGGAAAGTGATCTTAATTGGTCATTAAATTATGTTTTCTCTTACAATTAGTATTCAATAGTACTTTCCTATTATAGTGGGATCGATGATTAAAAAATGATAAAAAAATTCTAAAAAATCGACCAATCAAATCTCTCAAATTCTTCTGAGAAGCTCTGTATGAGTGACATGTGTCAAAGTGACTTCTCTTTTAATATATAGGGGGATTTTCTAGCAAATGCAAAAAAAATTAAAATGCAAATTTTTTTAAAACTTATTCCATTACAAAAACATTTTTTTTTCAAATATAATAGTTGACTAACACGACGTTAATTAAAACATGTTTTATGTATACAGTTTAGAGCTCATGTTTACAATTCAAATTATTTTTTTAGTTTAGGTCATATTTAACATTTATTTTTTATTTAGGTCTGAAAAGGCATGAACGGTAGAGATTAAAAAACATTTTTTTTATAAGGTTAGAGCATAAGATGATCCTTAGATTCCAACTGCATCTGCTAGATTAGCAAGGTCCAAACTCCCAATGGCTCATCCTGAATGGCAATTAACGACTTCATTAACGCTGAGTCAAAGGAATTGATTGCAAATATTGGAAAATTTTGTACATCCAAAAGATATCTCATTAATTCGGAGCATGGTTATAAGCAGAACAATGTATCGAGAGTTATTTGTTGGACATTTACGAAGATTAATTAGTATACAGTTAAGTTCAAATATTAGGTTGCTCGAAACATACTACAGAGAGGAACATATGTTATTTACTCAGAACTTTGTATCAAAAGCTTCAGACTTTTGCTTGGAAAGTAAATGCACCACAGAAAATGTGTCATCTAATATTTACAGCTGATAATATGACATGTGGCGGTAAAAAGGAACTAGATGCATCGTCATATGAGATATGATCAAAAATATTCTAGGTGTGGAGAGCAATATAAGTCTGCTAATCATGTTATTTTCAAATGCCCACCACAATTATATGCATGGACAGTATCATCTACACCATCTAGTCCAAATGTTTTTCTTGTGTCCAGTATTTTCACGAACTTGGATTATTTTTTTCTGGAAGAAAAAATATTGAAGATCCGACAAAGGATAGAGATGTTTATCTATGGATAATAAGGTATAAGTTATTCAAGGGAACTGATAGGGACCCAATAGAGCTAGTCGGGCACACAAAATGGGAATGCTCAGCTTGGTATTCTGAAAATACAATTGTATCTACTGCGAACCATCAACATGACTCTCCTAACTCACAAGCCATATGCTTCAGGATGTATGTTTGGTAGATGAATCTTTGACTTTTACAGCAAAATTAGCGGATGTGTATGTTTAGTAGATGAATCTTTGACTTTTACAGCAAAACAATGTTGCCAGTTATTTAGCTAACACTTCTAGAGGTTTTCATAGGGATCTACATTTTGTTGTTCTTCTATTCCGGGCTGGCTCCCTAAACCACCTCAAGTTTGAGTAATGTAATAGCCTTTTGATGTCAAAGGAAAAAAAGAAACAAGTTTTGTTGGAACAAGTTTAGTCAAGACGCAGGGTTAGTGCTTATTATAAGCTCATCATCTTAGAGCATCTCCAACAAGCCTCCTTATTTTAAAGGGAAAACTTCCTCAAAATAACGTGATGAGAGAATGTTACTTCAACACCCACCCTGGAATTTATTTTTAAATAATTTAAAATTTACATTTTAGTCCTCAATATTATTAAGAATTAACTATAATTTAAAATTTTCAAAAACTAATAAAATATACAAATTTAACGATATTAAAATAAAATATTTTTGAGTAAATATAGTAATATATTCAAATATAACTATAAATATTATAAAAAGTGTTAATAAAATATATTTAATCAAAATATTTTAAAAAAATATATAACTATAACTATTAAATGTGATATATAAAAAGATATCATATAATTGTAAGACATATTAATTGTAAGAGTTAAGATTAAAAGTAAATATTGTTTTGGGAGAATGAATAGGCCACCCTCAAATTTGATGGTGTACTATTCACCTCCTTAAAATTTGAGACGGCAATGGTTTATTGCAATGCAAAACTCCTCAAAATGAAGAGAAAAAGGATTCTCGAAAATGTTCTTAGAAGCCAGTATGTTTAGAAATAATTTAGAGTCAAAAATTGTTTTGCTCCTTTTAGCCGTGTATATGTCAGGTCAGCTTTGTAAACATGTATACCATTTTGGCAATGAAGTTATCAGTCATTTATTAATTCGATTTTAAAATAAGCAGCGTTTGTAATTATTTTTAAAAAAATTACACTAAAGTTCAAATCACAACGTAGAGGTTTGTTGGTTTTCACAGGATGAAATATCGTCTGGTTGGTCCATATTATGGATTGATTCTTCTCCGATGAAAAATTACTAGTTCTGTGTATAAAAGTATCGTGGATATCTAACTTCCACGTAGAGAAATTAGATTGGCATATTATTGGTAGACCGATTTCTTCAAAATTAGTTTGAGCTTCGGCCTAGGATATCAAGGTCTAAAAAAGTAAGGGTAGATGTTGTAAACCCTTTGGACAAGAAAAAAGGTTCTAAACTTGTGAAGGTGAAATACAAGCAAGGGTAAGGGAATGTGGGTGTTGAGTGCACTCTAGAAATGTGGATAAGGAGAGGTTTGTTTCCAGATAGATTCACGTGTGTTGGGAAGTTGTTGTTGGCTTGACCAATAGTTTTTTTTTGTCAGCTATAAGATGATAACTTATTTTAAATAATAATAAATATATTATTTATATTCAAATTATAATATTGTATATTATCAATAGTACCACAATACTTATTTTAAGGCATTTGTATTTTGTTCCCAGATTCAGACTATGATTCTTAATCCTACAATCTCTTTTCTCTAATTTTTTCAAAAGCATGCAAAACCAAGTCAATAAGAAGCTGTAAGAGTTTTAAAGATATCTAATTTACAAGATTTTTTGAAAACACTACTACAATCTTTCTTCAATCCAACATAAGCTGACATGAGCTTCAGGCTCTAGGCATAGAAACCAATTCAGTGAGTTTTTTTTAAATGATCTTCCATCAAATTTTAATATTTTTTACATATATATATATATATATATATATATTTGATGTCTTCAACATTCATGTGTTTTTCATGATGTACGCCATATGTTGGCTTTATGTGGTTGGTAATTCGAATGAGTGTGAACTATGAACTTTGATAATAACTTAATCACGCAAGAGGTCAATTTTGTTAAAAAGTATTTCGACCATATTTTAATTTTTGGATTACACAAAATCCTTTTTATGATAAGATAATAAAAGTATTATTCTTATTTTAATATAATATACAAGAATAACAAATAAAGTTTCATTTTTTCTATTTATTTCTTTTAATATTTTTTATAATCTTTGAACAATGAATCTTTTTTTGTTTGGTTTGTGATTTCTGATTGTTGCTCAAGTTATATTTTTTTCAATATCCACAAATACTTATATATAGTTACCAAGTACTATAATTTTAGCATTAATATTATAATGGTTAGTACTAACAGTTTCACTAGTTAACTAGTAGCCAAAAGTCACAATATAGTTCATCGCTGATGGTTGTCATGGTTTATCACCAAAATTGCAATGGTTCATCACTAATAGTTACAATTACAAAAAGTTGCAATTGTTCATCAAGAAAATTGCATTTTTTTACATAAACGGTTATAGAGATTTACTTAAAATTCCAATAATCCCCCTCCCCTCCATTTAAGTGTAATCACATATTCATTAAATTCTAACACATATCAAACAAATGCATAAATATTTTTTTAAAAAAATTTGAATTTTGATCTCAATGTATTACACATTCCAATGCTAGAGAATCAAGAAATCTTACTAATTGAATCCTCTCAACCCATTTGGGTACATGAAAATAATACACCCACGTATTTCCACACTACTCTAAGTGTTTACCAGATACTCTTATAAGTCATGTGTCCTTCCATTCATGAATGTTTACAAAGTCATGTCGTAGCTTGGTGAAGTGTTATAAGCGTTAACACTTCACATTCATATAGGTAGATAATTTTAATCATGCGCCTGTAAATTCATTTTAAATTATCTATTAAGGATAATATTTTAACATATCTGTTTTTCTTTCAGGTCCAAGCACATCCCTCGGGATGACTTAAACATGTGCTCCAATCTTTAAATTAAGCTTCTCACGTTGAATTCAACCTTTAACATCGTATTAGAGGGGAAATGGGTATCCCACAATTAAAGATTTATATTGAACTTTAATCTCATCTTTTTAATAGACTTAATTACCAAGTCTAAAGCTAATCATTTAGTAAAATAAACTGCTACATCTTGTAAAGACCAAACAAACTTTATTGTAATAACTCCATGAGTGACCAGCTCACATAATTCGTAATAATTAACGCTTAAATGTCGCAACTTATCATTATACACTTGACTATAAACCTTAGCCAAGAAACTTTCACTGCCAAAATAGATAGAAACTGGTGATACTAGGTTTGGCCACAATGAATCTCATTAATTATATTTATTATCTCCTTAATTATATTTATAAGTAACTGTTTGCCGGCATCTACAAATGCTACAAATTCCTATTCATAGTCAAATTTTTCATGCAAGTTGTCTTTTTGGAAGCCCCTGAAATGACACTTCGCCAAGGAAATACTTAACTAGTTTTAGAATAATGATCTTCTATATTGGTAATCCAACTTGCATCTGGATACATTTCTATCACCAAAGGAAATCTGATATATGAATAACCATAATTAATGATTTTTTTCAGGTAGTGAGCACTTGTCCTAAGGCTTGTCATTGTTGAGTATTAAATTACTAGTGTGTCTACTCAACCTTCCTATAACATATGCTATATTTAGAGTAGTGCTCATCATGGCATATATTTAGAAACCATCACTTGTGAATGTTGGATTCGTGATATTGTTCGTCTTGTATAAGACACCAACTTCACACTTGCATCCATGAGAGAACTCATTGGAGAACAATATCACAACTGAACTTCTTAAGAATATTTTTCATTATAATGAAAGTGTTTCGAAGATAATTATTTACTTGCATGTTTGATTGAAATTTTAACAATCACATCTACTTCCCCATGTCTTTCATTGCATAATTTGCTAACAATAATATATTTTTTTGTCTAAGGTCAGTATCAAAGATCAACATGTCATCAACATAGAAGCAAACTATTGTTCCATCACTGGACTCATCAGTTTTCTATATAAAAAAAATTATACTACTAATTTAAATTAAAACATTTGATAAGAAAATCTCATCAAACATTTAAAGTCACTGCCTAATGCTTAATTTAGCCCATGCAATAAATATATAAACTTATGCACTTTATTACAAAGAAAAATAAGACCTTTAGGTTGCCTCATATACAACTTTTTATGAGCCATCAACCATAACCCATGTATCATGGTCCATAACACCAAACATGAATAATATGTTCTCCACTCATGATTACTCGGCCTCAACCGCTAGCCAATTGCATCCACACAGATTAACATCCGTCATGATGCAAGTTGCATTATTTTAGTGACATTAAAATTGCACCTATTTGGGATTGTTATGCTTGCACCCTTTTGGTAACCTTACATTCACTCATCTTCGGTGATGACATATTTATAGTCCTTAATTTGGTGTTAACAAATTAGTACCCCTTCAGTCACGACACATTTGTACCTATTCAGTCACGACACGTTCACATCCCTTTAGTAATGAAAAATTCACACCCCTTCGGTCACGACACATTTGCACTTCTTCGATCACAATACATTCGCACCCCTTTGGTGATGATCGATTCACACCTCTTCGACAATGACTCATTCGCACCCATTTATTGAAGATACATTTTTACCCTTTCGGTGCATCATAAGGTTGTTAATCTTCACTAAATCAATCAATAACTTTATAGAAGAGATTTTGGCAACCAAAAAATAAATATCTAATTAACTGAAATATTCTTATAGTTTGAACCATGAAATAATCAATTGAGAATATCAATTGTTTCATAAATTTTCATTTATTTTTGCAGCCCAAATGCTTATAATAGAGTATAAGACTAGATTATATCCAAATATTGTTTCCATGATGGAGTTCACCATATCATTTATTGCTTCTTTATACAGAGCAAAATCTTGAGATTCATAGCTTCACAAAAATCTCAGAACCATATGAGTTTAGCCATGATATTTATAATCTTCATTCTCCTTTTAAATTTCTAACTTGTTTCATATTTTCCCATTTTCAAAAGTCTACTCTCTCGAGCATTTCATGTTATCTCTCGCACAAGTAAAACAAACATCGTTCACAAGAGAATACTCTTTAAGATTGTTGGTTATTTGAGCTTGGTAACCCAAATGAGTGTGAATTATGAACATGAGTAATTAGTAAATCGTACATCACGAGCTCACTTTTTTAAAGAATATTTTGACCATATTCCAAGCCTTGGGCTACACAGAATCCCTTGTAGGATAAGACAATCAAAATCTTATTTTTGTGCTAAGCTAAGATTCAAAAGTAACAAGTATAACTTTAGTGTTTATATGTGTTTCTTCAAATATATTTGATGATTTGTGAGTAATGAATCTCTCTCTTTCTTTAGTTTGTGATTTATGATTATTTTTCTTTTCAATGTCCATAAATCCTTATATAGAGTAGTAAGGGTTGTAATGCGACAACAATTACAATGGGTATTATTAACAATTGCAATTGTAAACTAAAAGTTACAACTTTAACACCAATAGTTGCAATGGTTCGGCAAAAGTCATAATGGTTCATCATTAAATGCTTTAGTCACCAACAGTTACCATAGTTTATCACCAAAGTTGCAACGGTCATCACTAGTAATTATAGTCACAAATAACTGCAATTGTTCATCTACATAATTGCAATTATTCATTATTCACTTAAACGGTTGCAAAGGGATTCACTTAAATTTTCAATATTTTCTTCTCTTTATGTTGTAGTTCTTCTACTTAAAAATATGAAATTGAGACCTCAAACATTCATGAACTGAACTTGACTCTCTGAAGTGACCTATAGTGAGCACTGTAGAACAAGGTCATTCAAAAAAACAAGGGAAAATTGCCAAAAAGAGACAAAATAACTATACTATTGTCCCTTTAGAACAAAATCAATTTTTGGCATGTTTGGACTTTCACTACTCTTTTTGTCTTTGAAAATTCATATTATTTTTTTTACAAGGTAAGAAATTATTTTTTTCACTACCCTTAACAGCAGTTTCAGCAAGACCAATAAGCTGCCTTGGCAATTTGATCCACACTCCTTTTTTCCCTGCGTACACAAAAAGAACTTGTAGCAAAAAGTAACAGAGAATCTCTATGACCCGAATATAATTTTCAAGAAGAGAGTGACATCCACACTAAATTTTTTCAGTAATTCTTTGCAATTAATATGCTTGATCATTCTATATCCAAAAAGAAGAAGAAAGCACCTGAAAAGCCCAGTTAGATAGAGAGGATAGGAGAAGAGCAGAGAAGGTTGAAGGATCCATGGGATGACTTATCTCCGTCACCACACCACCGTACTTGTCCTCAACACCGGGGAGCATGAGCAGCGTAACGCCGTCGTTTGCCTCTTCGCCGGTCATCAGGTTCGGTAAGGAGGAAGAAGTACACATGGATTTATTCCTCGACGTCGTGGAGTAACGCAGAGAATGCACAACTACACCAACAATTTGTTTTTTTTTTAAACTTAGCTTTACGCTAATCGGTTACTCATAAATAATTCGTTACTAATTAAATAATTCGTTACTAAATAACATTTTAATTAGGAAAATTTCAATAGAATAAGGACAAAATGGGGTATTCATTATTGTTTGTATTATAGGGACAAAGATCCTAAATTTTGTTCTAATGGGACAATAGTATACCTATTTCATCCTTTTTTTTGGCAATTTTCCCAAAAAACAAACCAAATTGAATAAAAATTTGAACTTAAACCAAACTAAGGCACAAAATATCTTATAATTTTTATTTTTTATATCTGAGAACTCGAAAAACATCAAAACTAAACAAAAACTGAATATATATTCAAATATTCTATGTATAATTTCTACATTAAAAAATATGTTGTATTTAATTTTTAAATAACCAAATACATAAAAGTATATTTATGAACTTAATATATATATATCCACTATAATTCAAAATTTTAAATTACTTAGAAAAAGAATTATGAGAAATTTTATATCTAAAATATCTAAATTTATTTAAGCTGCCTAATATTTTTATTAGAACAGTCCGTTATTTTATTCAAACATCCTAAAACTCAATACTTTTATTTATCTAAAATTATCTCAAAAAATTAAGGGAATCATATCGGAGCTGAATTTGACCCTGTTTTTCTCAGGTATTAAGAGAAGTAAACTGGAATTAAACAAGATTTCATGAATACGTAAATGAATAAAAGAAACAAATGTCCATGATGACTAGATCTACCTGTCCTACTAGACCTGTCCGTCTCGGATTAGAAACACCAGCTCAAGTGGATTTCAAATTTTGGTACTAGCTCGTAAGTGAGATCTTATTAAAAAAGGTATAGAAAAACATGAAGGAAAGGAGGGATATTTTTTAGTAAGGGGATGTTTGTTTTAGTATCCAGATCAATTATTTAGATGGAGATGAGATTGTTGTTTGTTTATACTTGAAAGTACAAGTCATTTCGATGTCTCATCTAAATGAGCTTTATTTAAGTTTAATCTTGAAAATCAGTTAGATGATCCAAATTGAACTATCTAAATTAAGATAATTCAGTGAAAATCTTATAATGTCCACTATACTCTTGATATAATTGATAAATTATAAATTTGAATCTAGTATCATTTTTTCATTCACAAAAAAGAGGAATACTCTAAGATAAATCTAAATTTTTTTATGTCACCAAAATAGATTTTAAAGAGAAAAATGATCTAAATAGACTTTATTAAATGGTGTGAATATACATTTATACCCTTTGGATTAACTAATCTAGATTTAGGGCTTAGAGTTGTAGGGTGGAATTTTGGAGGTAAAGTTTAAAATTTAAAAAATATTAAAATTTTCAAAATAAAAAGGTTTATTTAGGTCATTTTTTTTAGGTCTCTTTTGTGACAATTTTTTTTTAAAAGGTCTATTTGAGAGATTTACCCCACGAAAAATGATAAAACCGCAAAAACGCATTATTTCGTCAAGACCATAAAAAAAATATTTTCCTGCAAAAACCATAAAATCATATTTTTCCACCAAAATAAAATTTTCTTTTTTTTTTCCGCCAAAACTGAAAATCGTGTTTTTCTTACCAAAAATTTCATTTTCTACCAAAACCAAAATATCTCGTTTTCCCGCCTAAAACCAAAACATCTCGTTTTCCCACCAAAACTGAAAAATCTCATTTTCTTGCAAAAACCAAAAAAAAATCTCATTTTAATGTCAAAAACAAAAATCGCATTTCCCCACAAAAAAAAAATCTCGCTTTCCCGCCGAAAAAATATTTTCCCGCGAAAAATAGAAAAATCTCATTTTCCCCAGAAAGCTAGAAAATCTCGTTTCCCATCCAAAAAAAAATCATGTTTTCCCGCCAAATCTGGAAAATCTTGTTTTCCTGCCAAGACTTGAAAATCCAATTTCCGGCAAAATAAAAAATTCCCACAATAACTAAAAAATCGCACGTTTCTGCCAAAATCGAAAATCACATTTTCTTGCCTAAATAAAAATCATGTTTACCGCCAAAACAAAAAAAAACACGTTTTCATGTCAAAACTGAAAAATCTTGTTTTCATGTCAAAACCGAAAATTTCATTTACCTACCAAAATAAGAAAATCTCCTTCACGCCAAAGCAAAAAGTCTCTTTTTTTTCTTCCAAAAACGGAAAATCTGTTTTAACGCCAAAATCAAAATTGTGTTTTATGCTAAACCAAAAATTTCCTTTTCTACCAAAACCGGAAAATCTTGTTTTCCCGCCAAAATAAGAAAATCGCATTTTTACGCCCGTAACCGAAAATCGCTTTTTTCTACCCAAAACTAGAAAATCGTAATTTCTGTAAAAAACGAAAAAAATCATATTTTCCATGAAAAATGCAAAACTAATTTTAGAGATATTTTATTTGAATATTATAATCAGTTTATTATTAATATTATTTTTAGTTTGAAACTTTAAAGTTACTCTAGTACATGTTTATCAATTTTTTTCTTTATTAGAAGTTATTAATGTAGTAATTGTTTAATACAAATCTAAATAAAAAATATAAATTTATATAAATATTAATTTATGAATATTAAAATGCTAATTTAAAAAAAAATCAGTAAAATATATTTTATCTAAATAATAAAAGTTAATATAGTTAAAATTAATATCAAACATATGATTAAATCAAAATAAAAGTATTTTAGTAATTTTTTACTAAACACATCTAGATGAAAATGAATATAAAAAAATAAACATAACTAAATTTAGATGATTCATCTAGATAAACCTTTTTAGATGGACAAACAAATAATCATATGAAATTTGAATGAATCATTTGGGTATATCATATAAATAGATCAGTTAAATGGAAACGACATAAGGTGAAACAAACGAACCCTTAAGTAGAAAACTAAAGATTGATGGAGAATTTTGGTCCACGTGGTGGCACGATGCTTTTCAAAAATCTTATCTACTTCTCCAATGGATCCCTTTCTCTTCTCTCCAACAATGAACAAAAGAAATTATAAGAAGTAACGAAGAAAACATGGCGACTGCTATATTCTCCTTCTCTCCTATCGCTCAGCTCCATTCTTCCTCTTCTCTTTCCCTCAAACCGACACAGTTTCTCAGATATGGCAAGAAACAACAGCTTCACCACCAAGTCTTCATTACCATCTCATGCCCAAATTACCAATCTACACCTTCCCGCAACTCAGCCGTCTCAAGAGACGACGCTACGACGCCTGAACTGGAAGATGATGCGGTTGAGAAACGAAGAAGAGAGGAGGAGAAATTCGCAGTGCTGAACACGGGAATCTACGAGTGCAGATCGTGTGGGTACAAGTACGACGAATCAGCGGGTGATCCATCGTACCCAATCCCACCTGGGTTTCAGTTTGATAAGTTGCCTGAAGATTGGAGATGCCCAACTTGTGGAGCAGCTCAGAGTTTCTTCGAGAGTAAAATGGTTGAGATTGCTGGTTTTGCTCAGAATCAACAGTATGGACTTGGGGGTAATGCACTTACCTCTGGTCAGAAGACAGCTTTGATCTTTGGTAGTCTCTTCCTCTTCTTCATGCTTTTCTTGAGTGGCTATTTCATCCAATAGCTCCTCCCTCATGTTTACATTTTTAAATGTATGCTACATTATTATACATTTGGATTCAGCTAGATGCTGGACAAATAGAGAATCACAACAATTACAACAATTGTACTACAATTATTTGCTTCAGACATTGTCTGCTATCAACACTCTTACCACAAAGTAGGAAATGGGTTTATATCTTCCCAAGTAAATTGAATCTTCCTTGATAGGAGCCAAGGAGACTGGAGAAAACATTGACATTTGAGATACAAAACCTAAATCATTCAATTGCAGGCTCCTTTGGTGCAACAAACCTTGTCCGGAGTGATCACTCCCTAGGTGGTTCTGGGAAATACAACTACAATCTACCTTCCTTTAATTTTCTCGAAAACATGCAAGAGCACGGCCTTAAGAAGCTATAAGAGCTTTAAACACATCTAACTTAATACTTTCGGAATTCTTGGGAACATACTACTACAATCTTTTTTCTCATTTCAACAGAAGCTGGCATGAGCTTGAGGCTCTAGGCGGAGATAACAACTCATTGATTTTCTTAGATTGCTCTTTCTTAACATTCCAATAGTTTCCACACGAATAAATACCCTCAATCTTCAACTTTTTTGCGCTCTTCAGGATATACGCCACTGTTATCTTTTCTTCATCTCCAGTGTTGTAGTTCTTCCACTTGATAGTATGTAGATGGAACATCAAACATTCAGGAACTGAGCTTGGTCTTCTCCAGTGACCTTCAGTGGGCATTGTGTCACAAGAGCGTTTGTTACACTAACAGAATACATGTTATCATGTCTTAGACCCTAAAACTATAACCGAAGACAATGAAACAAATGAATAAACAAACTGAATCCATCAGGTTCGGTAAGTATATCCCACCACCCTCCGGAATTTGTATATAGCTCCAAATGAACAATATCGTGGAATACAATGTGGTGCTGAAGCTGCATATCATTAAAAAAAAACATCAGGACAACAGTACATATGTAATAAATTACAAGAAACAAATATTTCTTTGTTGTTGTCTTAATTACCATTGAAGATTATAAACATAAGCAGAGACCCTTGACTGATGGAAGAGATCTCATTAGCATCTCGGGATTTCCGTAAACAACTGCCTCAACCAACTCAGGCATATTCTCACACAAACACAAGTCACCAAAAAAATCTACAAAGTTCAAATACTTCGAAGATGGGACATTGATCACAATCTTGTGGATTCCCAATTCACCAAAGTTTATTGTATCACATGTATCAAGTATAGATAATCTTTGTAAGTTAGGCATTTCTGTCAAGGATATGAAGTATCAACTCATTAATACTCATATCTCTTCGTATCGTACACTCAATATCTCCTTCTCATGTATATAGAAACTACAATAACTGCCGTTAACCTAGACTTCTCCTGTATATATACGATGTGTAATGTCCTTCAATAATACACAAGTTATCACACTTATATACAGAGCAGGCCGACTAAACCTAATTCGCGACCTGACTCTCGTCTCAGAAGCTCTATCTCCTCACCATGTCAACCTCTTCCGCTGAGATCATTGACACTACGTCTCAAACTTTGCTTAATGTGAACATGTCTAATGTCACAAAGCTAACCGGCGCAAACTACATGATGTGGAGCTTACAAGTTCATGCCCTTCTCGACGGATATGAACTCAGTGGACACTTGGATGGATCCAAGCCATCACCTACAGCCACAATCTCGGCTGAGAACACACAAGTCCCAAATCCCGCTTACACACTATGGAAGCGCCAAGACAAGCTCATCTTCAGTGGTTTGATTGGTGCGATTTCCATATCTGTGCAACCAATTGTCTCTACGGCACACACGGTTGCAGACATCTGGAGAACCTTGGCCAATACCTACGCCAAACCCAGCAGGGGTCATATTCAGCAACTAAAATTACAGATCAAGCAGTGGTCCAAAGGAACCAAAACAATTGACGAGTATGTGCAAGGATACACGACAAGGTTTGATCAGCTAGCTATCTTAGGAAAGACCATTGAGCATGAAGATCAAGTGGAATATATACTAGGAGGATTACCAGAAGAGTACAAATCGATTGTTGATCAACTTGAAGGACGTGATGTCTCTCCTTCCATCACAGAGATCCATGAAAAGCTTCTAAACAAGGAAGCAAAACTCCTCACTGCCACTGCAGCCCCGCCTATCATACCAATCTCCTCTCATGCAGCCACTGCTCCGCAACATGTAAGACAACCACACTCACAACAAACTCATCATCGTCCTCCTCAAAACTGGAACAAGAATAACTACAATCAGCGTTCCAATCAGAAGGACCCTGGCCTCACCAAAGGATACCAAGGAAAGTGTCAACTCTGTGGCACACATGGCCATAGTGCAAAGAGATGCAATCAACTTGCCACTTACAAACCTCACACCAACAATCACTCTGACGGTTCCTCCTATCCCCCGTGGCAACCTTGTGCTAACATAGCAATGGGCTCTCAACAAGACACTAACAACTGGATCATGGATAGTGGTGCCACTCACCATATCACCAGTGACCTCCAGAATCTGTCTCTTCACCAACCATACTATGGTGATGATGCTGTCGTCATAGGTGATGGTACAGGCTTACCTATCACTCATACTGGTTCGCTTTCCCTCCCTTCTCTTTCTCGTCCTTTAAACTTGAAACATGTATTTTGTGTACCAAACATCCACAAAAACCTCGTGTCCATATATCGCTTATGTAACACTAATCATGTTTCAGTTGAATTTTTCTCTTCATACTTTCAGGTGAAGGATCTAACGTCGGGGGTCCCATTGCTCCACGGAAAAACTAAAGGAGATTTGTATGAGTGGCCGACTTCTTCAACCATAACCTCCTTCTTTGTTTCCTCGTCATCAAAACCTACCCTAGAAGACTGGCATTACCGACTCGGCCACCCCTCCACTACTATTTTTAAGAACATTGTTTCACGTTGTTCTCTTCCTTTGTCGCTTTCTACTTCTCAAGCTACTTTATGCTCAGATTTACCACTCAATAAAACACATAAACTCCCTTTTTACCAGCATATTGTCTCTTCTTCTCGACCCCTCCAATACATCTTTACTAATGTTTGGACATCACCACAAACCTCAGTCGATAACTACAAGTACTACCTCATTCTAGTAGATCACTTCACCAGATATACTTGGTTCTATCCTATGAAAACCAAGTCTCAAGTCAAAGACATATTCATTCCCTTCAAAGAACTTGTTAAAAATAAGTTTCAAACCAGAGTGGGTACCTTATACTCAGATAATGGGGGAGAATTTGTAGCACTGAAGTCGTTTCTGTCCACCAACGGCATCTCTCACATGACGTCACCGCCACACACACCGGAGCATAATGGAGTGTCGGAACGGAAACACAGACATGTTGTCGAAACATGGTTAACTCTACTGACCCAGGCATGAATGCCTAAAACGTACTGGACATACGCATTCGCCACTGCCGTCTATCTGATCAACCGCCTCCCTACACCAGTCATCTCCATGGAGACTCCTTACACGAAGCTATTTGGGATACAATCAAACTATCTGAAGCTGAGAACCTTTGGGTGCCTTTGCTTCCCCTGGATAAGACCATACAATACCACCAAGATTGAGAACCGATCAACTCCCTGTGTTTTACTAGGCTACTCCCTCACCCAAAGTGCATACCTATGTCTTCAACCCAACTCATGCCGCATCTTCGTATCGCGCCATGTTCAATTTGACGAACAAAGCTTTCCCTTCAAACAACCACCATCGAAGTCACCTCCAGCCACCGAAACAACCTCGCTGAACCAATTCACCTTCATTCTAGTCGTCGTGCCACTCATCACATCACCCTCGGAGTTGCCGCAAGGACCGTCGTCGTTAGCTCCGTCACCGATCGTACACCAAGGAAATGTCAACGAATGTTCTCCTGAAACCACTGTAAGTGCTACACAAGCCCAAACCATTCTTTCCCAAGGTCCAATTCTAACTACACAAGCCCAAAACGAAATAGACCTTCTCCACCCAGACTCAAACCCACCATCCATCCAACCAAAATATCATTACCACTCCTCAAACCCAATCAACTCAAATAACCGATACCCAATCACAATCCCAATCAAACCAACCCTCATCACCTCCGCCTGCAACTCAAACCCAGGAAACCACAAATCATCATCCAATGCAAACTCGCCGTAAAAACAATGTTGTTAAACCAAACACCAAATTCAACCTCTCTGCAGCACTATCTACCCACATACCACCAGAACCAATGGCAGTGAGCCAGGCCTTGAGAGACAAAGTATGGCGAGGTTCCATGTCTCAGGAACTAGATGCTTTCGCCAAAAATCAAACCCTTGAACTTGTTTCGAGACCAGCTAATCATAATGTGGTCGGTTGCCGATGGATTTATAAGAATAAATTGTTGCCTAATGGTTCTCTTCGCAGTTGCGAATCAAGGCTCGTCGCCAAAGGATACAACCAACAGTACGACAAAGATTACACAGCCACATTCAGCCCCGTCATCAAGTCCACAACCATCCGTATGGTACTAGATATTGCAGTCTCTCGATCATTGAAAATCCAACAACTTGACGTCAACAACGCGTTCCTACAGGGAACACTCGACGAGGAGGTTTACATGGAGCAACCACCCGGCTACATAGACAAAGATCACCCTGATTATGTCTGTTGTCTTCTGAAAGCCGTCTACGGCCTCAAACAGGCGCCACGAGCTTGGTACTTAGAGCTCAGAACATATCTTTTACAGCTTGGATTCAAAAACAGTCTTTCAGATGCTTCACTGTTTGTTCTTCATGAAGGAAGTGATGTTGTCTATCTCCTGGTTTACGTGGATGATATTCTAATCACCGGCAACAACACCTCAACAATCAATCGCATTCTTTGTCTCCTAGCAGACCGGTTTTCAGTCAAAGATGCTGAGGACTTGAACTACTTCTTGGGCATTGAAGCACATCGGACGCACAAAGGTCTTCATCTATCTCAACGCAAGTATATTCTTGATCTCTTACACAAATACAATATGATCGATGCGAAACAAGTCATGACTCCTATGGCGAGCTCCCCAAAACTTACTCTCAATGGATGAACAACAATGTGAGAACCTACAGCCTATCGACAGCTAGTTGGAAGCTTGCAATACCTTCAATTCACTCGCTTAGACATTGCATTTGCGGTCAATAGACTCTCACAATTTATGCATCGCCCTACAGAGGATCACTAGCAAGCAGCAAAAATAGTCTTACGATATCTGGTAGGAACTACCACTCATGGCATATTCTTTGCCTCCGACAACAAATGTTCAATTCATGGGTTCTCAGATGCTGATTGGGCAGGTGACTCGGACGACTTTGTATCAACAAATGCCTACATCATCTACTCTGGTAAGAATCCCATATCTTGGTCATCCAAAAAGCAGAATGGAGTTGCAAGGTCATCCACAGAGGCAGCGTATCGCGCCGTTGCAAATGCTTCTGCTGAGGTACAGTGGATATGCAATCTTTTGACTGAACTTGGCATACGCAGTCCATCACCTCCCACCATTTATTGTGATAATCTTGGAGCTACATTTCTCTGTGAAAACCCCACTTTTCATTCAAGGATGAAACATGTGGCTCTTGACTACCATTTCATCAGAGGACAAATCTAACAAGGCATGCTCAGGGTCTCACACATCAACACCACCGATCAGCTGGCAGATGCTCTCACCAAACCTCTCCTCGGAAGCTGATATCTGGACTTACACAACAAGATTGGAGTGATCATAGCTCCTCCATCTTGAGGGGGCATGTCAAGGATATGAAGTATCAACTCATTAATACTCATATCTCTTCGTATCGTACACTCAATATCTCCTTCTCATGTATATAGAAACTACAATAACTGTCGTTAACCTAGACTTCTCCTGTATATATACGATGTGTAATGTCCTTCAATAATACACAAGTTATCACACTTATAATTTCAACTTAGTAAGACCGCAAAGAGTACCTGTTTCTTGTTTTGTCCAAAATCAACTCCTCAAAAACAAGGTGTAATGTTTTCAAGGTAGGAAAACAAACATCGACAGGACTGATACGTATCAAAGGGCTTATTTCCATAAGAATTCATGGGAGAATGATGAGGTGGCGGAGTTTTAGTCAATTGGAGGGAAAGCAAACACTCGGATGGAGGTAGAAGGTTTGCAGTTGGAAGTTGAGCAACTCAGCTCAAAGGATGAAAATTAAATAAACAGAGGATCTATTAATTTCTCTTTATGTTTGATTGTTGTAGAACCCTAGACGCCATGATCCAGAGCTCAAGATCCTGATGAGATATTGAGGATTGAGTTAACACTCGTTGAGAAAGAGAGAGAGAGAGAGAGAGAGAGAGAGAGAGAGAGAGAGAGAGAGAGAGATTCAAACTATTGTACTTACATTTGGAGATTATCTTTTACATTTAGGATTTACATACTTTAAGTTATAAATTTTTTATCATTGGTGCAGTGAAAAGTTTGATTCAACGCGAAATGATGTTGAAGAGTGGATCTCTGGTGCAATCGAGGATTTCAGATGATTTCAGCGATCGGGAGAAGAAGACAAACGGAAAACTTAAATTTCTGATGGGACCATACACGCGTTTGAATGACGCAAACATGAAGACGAATGCGACCTTATCTGCATTACACAATATTTTTCAGAGCTACTTCATCAATTCATGCTTTGACTAAGGCGTTTGGAAAGATGCCGATTCATCAATCAAAGTCATCGCTGTCATATCCTCAAGTATCATATTTCGTCTTGGAATGAAACAACGGTGAATCATTAGGTTATTGATCTAAGGAATTGAATCTAGCCACTCGAGATCGTATGTTGAGGAAAGTTGAAACGCGTGTCTTTGATGGTTCTCGGAGTTACGAATGGATTGTTGATGTGGAACACTTCTTTACGATTGGAATATAAATTGAGGAAGCCAAGTTAGACATTGTTCCTCTGTGTTTACAAGGTCCAGTGAAGAAGTGGTTTGCGTGGATGTCGAAGAGGGGTGGATTTTGTAGTTGGAATGACTTTAAGCTGAGAATGCTGGTGAGGCTTTCAGAATCCATTGATGATGAACCAGAAACGAAGTTATTTTCTATCCATCAGGCTGTTTCAGTAGCTTCTTATGTCTTGGAGTTTGAGGATCTGCATGCGCAAGTTCCAGGATTAGAAGATCATCATCTGGAAAGGATATTTTACAATGGTTTATCACCAGAGATGAAAAGGTGAATAGGATGAAAGACCCTCAAGGTTTATCTAACTACATCGCAGAAGTATTAAGAATGGAAACAAGTGTGTGGGAACCGAAATTCGCACTGCCGATTTTAATGAAGGGAGGAAAGCAAAGAAAACCCTACTTTCCTTGAGGTCCGGATTCTCTGCAAGAGTCAACGACAAATAATCGAATAAACGCAGAAGATATGAACGGATAACAAAAAGAATTAAGAAAAGTTTGATCTTTATTTCGAATTATCGTAAGAGAATAGCAATTGTTACAACATATTGTAAAAGCTTCGGCCGAAAGAGCTGTAAGGGAGTTTTCTAGTTCTAGCCATCTAAAACCTTAAACCTAGTTCCTAGCTGAGTCGCAGCTCAATAAAAAAAGACGAAAAAGATAAAAAAAAGGTTTTGATTGATTTTGGACTGGACCTTATGAAAGGCTGCCTACGTACCCCCTTCGGAGATCAAGCCGAACACATTTCAGTTAAAGAGTTTGAACAAGAGATCAAACTGACTTGGCGAATTCGTCTAGTAGTTGAGTGCAAGACACAGAAAACCAAGCATGTCGAGAATTATGCCTAAGGTTCATAACTGCTAAGTTTTGTTATGAGAATTGTCGTCCCTCTGCGTCCCTCTCCTTTGCTTCTCTTATATAGGTCTTCAAGGTCGGTCGTCTTTCCTTTTCTGCCTCCGATTCGAGTTTATCCTTCCGCGAAAATCTTCCTTATCTTCTCGACTTTTCCACAATTATTTTGAAACTTGACCATTATCTTCTTATCCATTTATCTTTTGCGGATATCCGATATACCATCATTATAGTTGGGCTCATTCTTGTCTAAAACCGTAAGTGGGCTTTTATCACGTTTTAGACCCTTCCGGGTCGTTTTGCGATTTAAGCGATTCTTACTATTTCTTTCGGAGAATCGTCCTTCTTATGATTACAAGATGCATTCTCTGAAAAATAATAAACCAATCATACAGTCAAAATAATGTTTGTGTTTAAGTTAACCGTTATCATTTATATGATTGATTCGGAGTTTTATGAGAAAACGAGTCTTTGCGATTTTTATCGTAAAACTTCAACGGAAACTCTAATAGAAACGAAACAAGAAACATCCTGGTCAAGATCCAAAGGAGAGAGTGATGAAGAGGATACGGTCTAGTCGACCATGGGTGACTAAATGTGGGGTGCGTCTAGTCACTCATGGGACACTAGACGTTGGGTGTCTAGTCGTCCGTGGGCGACTAAACTTGGTAGTGAGTCTAGTCGCCCGTGGGTGATTATACGTTGCGATCATCTAATCACCCATGGGAGACTAGACTTTCTATAGAGTCTAGTCGCTCATGGGCGACTAGAATTTTTCATGGGTCTAGTCGCCCGTGGGAGACTAGACGTTGCGTGTCTAGTCACCCATGGGCGACTGGATTTGGAAACTATGAAGTTGTTCCTTTGCTTGTACGCCTTGATCCGTTAGTTGGGACGAGATAGGAATGACGATGAGAAGTTTGGATGCGATGGTTTCTTTTTTTACTTTCTTACTTGAATGAGAGACAACGTTTCCGCGGTAACTTTTAGACATCGGTTTCATCGCGACCGTTTTTTACCCCAACAACGGAAGACTGTTTTAAAATTCGTTTTTTGCAAGAACGTTTTTTAGATCATTCATCTTTGGATATAAATTCTTTTATTCCTTTTCCGAGATGAAATATACAAAGTTTGTTCTTGTCCTTATGCAAAGAGTTTTGGCTTATGCCATATAGTTTCTCTAACATTTTCAGCTTATATTTTCTTAAGGCACAATTTCTCGGAGGATTTTAGCTGTTGATTTTGCAATGAATGATTTTGACCCCAACAGTTAGCCCAACTCGTAAGATATTAAGTGTAATTTCTTACAAGGTAGTGATTGGTGTGTTAGGTGGAATCAATGGCTAAAGAGGTCCGTTGGCGAAACAAGTTTTTTTTCCTGAAAGTTGTTAAGATTGTGGCTGCGCCTTATGAATGCTGCCTACGTACCCTTGTCGAAGGAATCAAGGCTTTCATAGTTCGTCTTGGAGTTAAGATTCTTAAGACCTATTTTTAGTGAGACCTTTATGGTTTAGTTATGTGTAGATATTATCGAGCATGTTGCTGCTGATGGCATTTTGTATTGGACCTTTGTCGGCCTCGAGACTAGCCTTGTAGGATGTTTGTTTTGGATTTATGAAGTCATGTATTGTCTCCTTTTAAAAACGTTTAGAGTATCCATACGCGGATATGAGAAAAATAATATAAGTTGTCATCTTATTCTGACACTCTGCGGATCGTGACACTTGTCGTTGTGTAAGATGAGAATATCTGAAGGCTTGTGTTCGAGAAGTCTCGCGCAAATATCAACGAAGAGACATATTTGGGATCTCATATCGATTTGATACTATGCCTGAGATATTTGAGACAATTGTGCTGGGTTTAGGGCAAGACCAAGGCCTAGTAACAGGTTAGGGTTTGCGATGACTGTTTTGGCTTACGTTACTGATGCGACCCTGACCAGCATCATGGACCAAGGTATGAAAATCAGGTACGAACCAGCTAGACAACGGATCATAGCTTGGCTTAATGGGCTGTTTATGGGCCTTATCGGTTTGATCCATGAAGTTCTAGACTGAGATAAACTAATGGACTTGAAACAAAACATGGAGGCCTTGTTCTCATTCAAACATCAGTGTTTGAAGTTGTTCAAGAAAGGCCCAACAAGAAACTACATGTCATGGTCGAATAATATATCAATCTGACGGCAATTCTTTGACCGTTAACCATGCGAAAGGACGAGACCAGCCGAAGAGGTTTTCAACCACAACTTTCAAAATTTGTCAAGTCTTTGGTCTTTGTTCAAGTCCAACATATTTATGTAGTTTGTATTTTCTTGAATAATTTTAGACCTTTGGTCTAACCCATAGCCTATTATATAAAGGCTAGCTATTTTATTGTTTTGTTCATTCAACATTTTTAATCAAAAACCTTTTCTTTTTTATTCTTGTTGAATCCTTTGTTCTTAATCGAACATCGTAGCTTCTAAGTCGTCGGAGTGAGTCATATCTTTGGGCTTAGGATTTGGAATATCAAGGGGTCTCCCGCAGCCCTTGTGCGACCATTCGATCCACGTCCCTTGATCGTTTATGCTTTCTAGCTCATTCGGTGCAAGGCTTATCCAATCCTTCAACCTTGGAGTGATCCTTCAGTTTTGGGCGTATCATGTGATATCAGAGCCACTCTGAGGTTTGGAGTTCTTCACAGCCAGACATTCGTAACCCTTCATCTTCTAAGAGATCAATTGTGTCTTTTGGACTTTTGAGAAACCATGAAGAGAAGGTAGAGAGCAAATTACGAGAAGAAAATTTGTGAGAATGGAGGTACAACTCTTCATATTCTAAGAGATCTGTGTCTTTTAGACTATTAAGGAAATATGAAGAGGAGACTGAACTTAAAGCACAAGAAGAAAAGTTGCGAGAATGGAAGTACAACAAACTTATAGCCGAGATGATAGCACAATATGAGCGTGATCAATAGGAGGAATGTCACGACCTGAGAGAGACAAATGGAAGAAACCACTCAGAAAAGAAGGTACACAAATCTTCCTTGATTCTGGTTCAATGGGAGTTAAACCGAGCAGTCCAAAGAAGGCTGTCAAAAAACCACAATCGAAACAAGTTGTAGAAACTCCATCGGCCAGAACTGAAAAGAAGAGGAATGAGGGTTTTGAGAGATGGATGGAGAGTTTTAAGGATAAGATCCATCAAAGGATCACAGACCCACGTCCATCGTCAGTGTTGGAAGAAGATCAAGAGGCCAAAGATAAAAAACCAGAGCAATCAACTGTTTATGTCCGAGAAGAATCTATGGACGACCAGCCTCATCAAAAGGAAGAACCAAAGGCTGTAAGTGTTCTCTTGGATGTCCAAAAGGTGGATGAAAGTGTGTTTGATAGTGGACCAGAAGCTGATCAAGAAAAAGATCTCACAACCTCTTATGCTTCATGTGATATTCTCGGTTCTTTATCAAGTGATAAACTGGTTCAGCCATTCGTTTGCAAGGAGTACGACCTAGTGGAGCTACTGAGGCCTGAAGAGGGTCCACAACACTTCATATTTGAGTCAGGAATAGGGGCGGTGTGGGCACAAGAAGAGTAGAAACACCTTGGCTGCAACACCATGTCGGTTCATTCATCCTAGAAGGTCCGGATTTGAGGATAAATTCTTTTAAACGAGGATGGAATGATGCGACCCTGACCAGCATCATGGACTAAGGTATGAAAATCAGGTACGAACGAGATAGACAACTGATCACAGCTTGGCTTAATGGGCTGTTTATGGGCCTTATCGGTTTGATCCATGAAGTTCTAGACCGAGAGAAGCTAATGGGCTTGAAACAAAACATGGAGGCCTTGTTCTCATTAAAAAATCAGTGTTTGAAGTTGTTCAAGAAAGGCCCAACAAGAAAATACATGTCATGTTCAATTAATATATCAATCTGACGGCAATTCTTTGACCGTTAACCATGCGAAAGGACAAGACCAACCGAAGAGGTTTTCAACCACAACTTTCAAAATTTGGTCAAGTCTTTGGTCTTTGGTCAAGTCCAACATATTTATGTAGTTTGTATTTCCTAGAGTATAAGTTTAGACCTTTGGTCTAACCCATAGCCTATTATATAAAGGCTAACTATTGTATTGTTTTGTTCATTCAACATTTTTAATCAAAAACCTTTTCTTTTTTAATCCTTTGTTCTTAATCGAACATCGTATCTTCTAATTCGTCAAAGTGAGTCATATTTTCGGGCTTAGGAGTTGGAATATCAAGGGTCTTCCGCAGCCCTTGTGCGACCATCCGATCCACGTCCCTTGATCGTTTTTGCTTTATAGCTCATTCGGTGCAAGGCTTATCCAATCCTTCAACCTTAGAGTGATCCTTCAGTTTTGGGCGTATCAGTTACCTGTTGCGCTTTCGAACTGATTCCGTCTCGATATTGAAGTCTACAATCATAAAGTCACTTGATACTTGCCGGATATCATGTTGCCATTATGGTCCATCTCTGATCACATATACAAGAAGAGACAAAGAAAAAGAGAAGTGGATCCCCATTTCTTGATATCGAACTTATAATCTAATACCTTTGTACTCTATTGTTCTTGGATACCTTTTGACTGCCCATAGTTGTACCAGTTCACATTACCAATAAAACACACGTTTGTCATATTAGATCATCAGTCACTATGGTTTTCTTAGATTGCTTCTCATACATGTTATCATAATTATGTACTCTATTTTCTGAGGATTTTGAAACACACATTTTGACCCTAGAAAGAGGGGGATTCAACACAAACGCTCTCAAAAGATTTCGACGTAAATCACATACAACAACTACTGGAGATTACACATCTGACATGGCATGAAATTTTGCGCATACAGACTTCCACTTATTCCACCACAGCTAACAGAACTACCAGCAGAACTAGTCTTCTATTAGGACACCTTATTTACCCAGGTATCCGAAAATTTACGACATGTTCTTTCTATTTTGGTTCAACGTGCAGGTTAGCAGGACACTGCATCGCAACAAGCTATAAAATGTCTAGAGCAAGTCAACCATACTCAAGAAGACCAGCAAGCTCGGATTAACAGCCTACTGGCCCCGTCACCAAGAACTCCATTGAACGCTGTCTTAGTAGGACGTATGACCTCGACAGGAATCAACATAATGGATATTAATCAAGGATCAATCCAATACGACGTATTGTCGATACCAGAAGGCGAGATCGGGGACCTCAAGCGAAACTTAGCACATACCAGGCCAAGCTACAAATGATGCAATTCGAGATCAATCGAGCTACAAGTTTGGACCCCAAAGTAGATGAAGTCATTGAAGAAATGCAAAAGACGCCATTCACATATCTTATCACCAGCATCTCAACATATCAAACTAAAGATTCACCTACACGATGGAAAAATAGATAACATGCTCACATGACTGCTTTTTGCATAGCTATGGGGTAAACTCGCTTAAACGATGGAGAACGAGAAGTCGGCTACTGCCAACCTTTTGTCGAAAATCTGGCAGGAGCAGCTCTTAATTGTTTTTTCAGATTATAGGCCAATACCATCAACAACTTTAATGAGCTGAAACAGTGTTTATGAAGCATTAATCTATGTTCGTAGAGAAAGAAGCTTATTATACCGAGTTGTGGACGGTGTCCCATAAATAAGAGGAGTCATTGTACTCTTTCACTGGCAAGTTCAAAACTGTCCTCTCCATTATCTTCGTAAGTGACGTAGCGGGCATATCCACACTCCAAAATTTCTTATGTCATGATTTACGCTTCCGAGAAGAGATCTCAATAGAGCTTTAAGATATATTGAAATTTAAATAAAAAAGAGAAGACATTTTCCGGAAAACATGCACCAACGTCAAAATACAAGGAGAAGACACACGAAGATAACGACGATTGACGAAGAGGACATGGAGGATCAAAAAGAGATGAAATTCCGGAGACCGGTCCTGTAAGGCCACTGAAGGAACAAAGACTGATGGAGACTCAAAAAGAGGCTTCAAAACCTTGATCAAACAATACATGGAACAGAGAAGAACACATACGAGATGATTCCAATTTTTTTTGTGACTTCCATAATAAGGAAGGACATACAACCTAAGAATGTTACACCTTCCAGAATTAGCTATATTACAAATTTCATGTATAACTATTGTCACATCATGAAGAATCACTTCCAAAAATTTACAGCTACATGGATTCTCACAAAAGAGATCGCGAGACGAGAAGCTAAAACACGACAGGTCTGGCGGTCTCAAGAAAAAAAGTCAATATAATAATGGGAGGAAACCCCTTCTCCGATGATTCAGTACGTGCAATAAGGATATGGTAGGCGAGTAAACTCTGTATACATATTAACTCGGTAGAAGAAAAATGCAGTCATCGAATACACGGAACAAGAGATAGATAATCTGCATTGGCTTCACAACAATGAATTAGTCATAGGGGTAATTCTAGATGGCTGTGAGATAATAAAATCATTAGTTGACATATGCATCTCGGTAAATGTGATTTACAAAGATGCACTTGAAAATATGGAGTTACCCAAACCTCTAGATCAATCCATCCAAGCTTGATCCAACTTTGGGTACGTAGGCAACCCAGTTCGAGTAAAACTATTAATAAAATCAAATCTTTTTTTTCAAAAACAAACTTCATTCATTAGCTCTGGCTATTCACGAGCTCCTTAGCTCCATATATTTACGAGCTCCTTAGTTCCATCTATTTACGATTGCCTATGCTTACTATGTTTCATAGCTCTATATATTATACAAGCCTCTTGGCCTAGAGCTCGTTAGCTCTTTACATCGGTGCCCTTTCCAGTTAGTAACCAATGTTTTAGCGCATCTTTTGTAGGCGCCTTGGTGAAATGACAGCCTCGCCATGAGCATCATTTTTTGAGTTCACTCATCGCGCTCCGTGAGGTTAAGCATGCCTATTTTGAACAGAAAGTCGGGCACTTCGCAGAAAACCTTGAGAAATATGAAAAGAAACAAGCATCCTAATAGCGTTCAAGTGGTTACAAGCAGGAGAGGACTCACGTGAAACATTATGGGGTCAGTTGATACCACAAATATACTATAAACAAAATTTGTAAGTTGTATTCTGTAATGGAGAGTGGCATATTTGGTTGAAAAAGGTGTCAACGAACCCCCAAAGCTGGGTTCAACTCCTCTTATTGACCACTCATAAAATTTTTCTTGGGTTCACCACTGGGTACATGATAATCTGAATCACTTGTACCTAACATCGATTCTGATACAATGTAAGCATACCCAATTTCACACCTAGAACCCATAAATAAGTTAGGCCTTCCTGTATCTGGTGTTGCTTATACATACTAAACAAAAGGTCTTGGAAAATATTATTACAAATATAAACAAAATATTTCACAATGAATAAAGCAGAAAAAAATACTAAAAGCGAACACTAATGTGATTGAGAAAACAGAGTTATTGGATAAAAGCCCTCTCATGCACGTTTTTTGATTAAAATCATCCCAGGCACTTCAAATATTCATGAAAATAACTGATATATCCTATTATTTACCATTTCTAGGCCATGGTATATATAGACCGTATCTAGAGTCTAAAATGTGTGTTTAGGCTATGTTTTAGAGTATTTTCAAGTTTGGGTACTTTTTGGAAAACTTTGGTGATTCTGGAGCCTTTTGAGGTGCAGAACTGCGACGACACGTCAGATGTTTTTCTATGGATGAAGACCTTCACACGGTGAGATTGAGGGTACATTTGGACACAAGATATATTTTTTCTTTAGCTTTCCAATGCCACTGGTTTGAGTTCCATATGACGGTTAGATCTAAAGTAATGAATGTTTTACTGAAGAGTGGTATGTATGCCTCGCGAGAGGAATCTGTCGAGAAGAGAAGGACTGTAGATCGACGGCACAGCCTTAGTGTCGATCGATGGTGATTCCAGAAGAAAGACCCGACTTGTTGCGAGACCAACTGAAGCCCAGAAGCCTCCACAAAGTACCAAAATACCCTTGGACGTGTTTTTGACCTATTTTATGTTCTGTTAAGCCATTGTGGACGGCTATGTTTTACTTGTAAGAAGAGAAGAGCTTAGGATTGGAGAGAGAGAGAGATCTTAACACCTTTACAGAGAAGATCTTGAACTCCTCTTATCTCTTATCTTATTATTATATGCAATTCATTCATTTATTTGTTATGTTTCTCATAATCATGTCTCAGTAATTTGCTTTTAGATTTTGGTTCTTCAAAGGTGGCTATGAATTGTTAATCAGATAGAATTGTTAGGGTAATCAAGATAGTTCTTTGTTTAATTTTTTCTTAATTCTGAGTTGAATTTGATCATTTTAACCCTAGATTATAGGAATTATTAGTGCAAGCGAGAGCATGGCTATAACCCTGAAACTTATTTTAAACAGTCTTAAACCCTAGTAACAAACGAGATTTGAATTAGGGGTTTAGAGATCATATCAAACATAAAAATCGTATCTGTTTAGAAGTAGCATCGATCGACACCACATAGTGGCCATCGATCGATACTCCGTTGAAATTCACGAGAGTGATCTCCTAAACCTTTGAGTTTGAGTTCGAGAACGGTACTTAATAAAACCTTTAGCAATATATTAATCTACATAATTTAGCTTACCTGAGAATTTCCCTGAGTCTATTCTTTCTCATAAGTTTTTACAAACCAATCAATCAATCCTTGAATCACTGCTTACTAAATCATTGTTACTGTGTAGCTTTAATTCGAAAACAAATACTCTATTGTGCAATCCTAAAGTCTATGTGGATTCGATCCCTAAGTACTACGCTGAACCTCTTATTTGAGAGAGTAAAGTGGAAAATTGAGTTAATTTGAAAGTGAAATAAAACCTCACATCAAATTTGGCGTCGTTGCCGAGGACTCTTTCTTATTGCCATTAGACTTAGTTTAGATTATAGTCTAGAATTTTTTATTTTACTGTTTGCTAGCCTATTCTTTCCTTGTTCCTAATGACACATGTGCTTTTTTGAGAGGATATGGACTCTGGACAACGAGAATCGATCGACGGAGTTCTTCCAGGATCGATCAATTTTCGTCTATCAACGTCAGGCGATACTCTTCCATCAGCATCGGTCGATACCGGTCAGTCGGAAGCAGGTAAGTCTTCATACTCTGATTTAAATAATAATATTCCTAGGAAATCTAGAAGGTCGAGCACGCAATGTCGTAGGCCGATTTATCGATAGACCAGGGGCTGCAACTCCTATAGGAATAGTTGTGATCTTGAACGATGGGACTGAGCGTCGGAAAACACTTGGAGACTACAAAGCGTCTGAACAGTTCTACACTAACAGGTACGCAATCCGTCGACAAGTTATTCAGAGACAAGACTTCCAGCTGAAGCCCAAATATTTTTCCTTAGTGGGCCAACACCCTTTTCATGGTCTTCCTCATGAAAATCCCATAGACCATCTCGAAGCACTCGAGGATTTTGTGTCTACCATCAATGTGCATGGTGTCTCTGAAGACTACATTTTCTGCAAGCTGTTCCAACATTCTCTTTCTGGAGATGCGTTTTATTGGCAGAAAAGCCTATCACCAGGATCCCTCACTTCCTGGAATGATATCAAGACTGCATTTCTAACTGAATTCCATATAGCGCTAAATCTGAAGAGCTGAGAAATAGAATCTATAGATTCTCTCAGGGTTCTGTTGAGGCTTTTAAGGCTTCGTGGGCAATATTTAGAGCTTATCAGCGAGACTGCCCACACCAAGGTTTTTCTGAAATCCAGCTACTGAATATTTTCTTCAAATGCCTCGATTGGACACACCAAGCGTCTTTGGACACTGCGAGTCAAGGGAATTTCAAAACCAGGATCCCTTAAGAAGCGACAAAGCTCATTGAAAATATAGCATATAACACTAGTGCCGAGAAGACCGATCTTGAAAGGAGAAAGAAGGCGTAGAACTCGAGTAAAGATCAGATATCAGAGGTAAAATCAACCTTAGCATCGGTTGAAACCCTCATGGTAGGACGTAATCATTCTCGATTAAATAACATGGACGATGACTAATCGCCTGAACAAGGAAAGCAACTATATTCTATGGCCAAAGCCAGCTTCATGTTTCAGCAATTCCGACCCGAAGAAGGTAGTTTCACTAGAGGCTACAATACAGATATGAAGGTGCGAGAGAGGGAGAGAAAATCAAGGATGAATCAAGTCTTTACAGGGAACCGTAGAGTAGCCGCCGATTTCAATGATATATTAGGCTTAATATACTCAGAGATGACGGAGAAATTTGAAACCTTGAGTGAACTAGTTAAGAGGATCGACAACCAAGTTGCAAATAACGCCCCCTCTATCAAAATATAAGATGGAGTTTTACCTGGTATGCCGGACATCAACCCTAGGAGTCAATTCAATGCCATTACTTTACGAAGCGGAAAACAACTCATTCCTAGCGTGAAAGAAAGCACAACCATTGATGAGTTTGCCAGAATTGCGCAAGATTGAAAAGATAAATCGCATCCCATTATGCTCAACATCGACGAGCGCAATCCCATGATTATTCCCAAAACTGAAGGTTTAGACCTAGCTGATGAGCTATATGAATTTCACACTAACTTGGAAGAAAAAGAAGCAAAATTAGGTAGTCGAGAGACCATCGATCGATGGTCTGACCCCAAAATCGATCGACGCCAATCCCTGACCCAAAGCTAACCAAACCGGCTAAGACTAGGGTCTACCAAGCGAAAACCCCTTTTCCCCGGAATAATGCGAAAGCAAAGAAAGAGTTAGATATAGAAATATGCAAGAAAACGTTCGACAAGCTGATCATCGAAATGCCGTTAAGCGATGCCATGAAGATTTCACCTGCAGTGAAGCAATATGTGAAAGACGCAATTTCTCGAGGATTCCAAAAAAAAGAACATAGCGTCATGATGGTATCAGAAGAAGTGAGTGCAATCATTCAAAGGGTAACACCGGTTAAACTTCCAGATCTCGGTAGTTTCGTTTTAGACTGCACCATTCATAATGAGATTCCAAAGATCCCTCTGTGATTTAGGGTCTAGTGTAAACCTGATGCCTTACTCAATTGCAGTTGCCCTCGGGCTAACCCATTTTCAACCTACCAGGCTCACTCTCTTTCAGCCGATAGATTCACTAGGATTTCGGAAGGTGTACTTGAAGACGTGCCCGTACTCATCAATGACTGCCACATTCCCGCAGACTTCATAATGCTGAAGTATGAGTAAGAACTCAGAAATCCCATTATTTTAGTAAGACCATTCCTGGCTACAGCTAGAGCAATCATTGATGTCAAAGAAGGACGTATATGTCTGAACATCGGGGACTTACCGATGGTTTTCAACATGGAAAAGATAATCAAGAAACCTTTGATTGAAGGTCAAGCCTACAATGTAGATTACCTCTCTAATCTAACTGAAGATTCGCTCATGGATATGTGCTGTAAGATCCCTTTAGAGAGAAACTCTCACGGCTCATGAGGAAGAAACTTTCATGCTGGATGATCGTGCTGACGAGTATGCAAGATTAATGGATGTTGCCGAAGAGGTAATGCATGTCGACAATGGCGAAATCGATTTTTCAAATACCATCGATCGACAGCTGGAGGCAACCGTCGATCGACACCGCTCTACAACCGCTGACTGGAGTAAAGAGAAAGCACTAAAAATCGAACTTAAACCGGTCCTTGTTGGACTTAAATATGCCTTTCTCTATGATAATGTGTACTCTGTCATTGTCAATTCCAACTTGAGCAGTGGGGAACTCGCCTTATTGCTAAATAAACTGCGGAAGTACCGCAAAGCTCTTGGGTATTCCCTCGATGACATTCCAAGAATCTCACCCGATTTGTGTATGCATAGGATACACCTTGAAGACAAATCAAAGTCATTCGTTGAACATCAAAGGAGACTGAATCCAAACCTAAAAGAAGTAATGAAGAAAGAAATCATGAAACTTCTGGAAGCATGTATTATCTACCCGATCTCAGATAGTAATTGGGTCAGTCCGGTACACGTCGTTCCTAAGAAAGGAGGAGTTACAGTGGTGAAGAATGACAAAGATGAATTAATTCCGACGAGAACTGTTACTGAACACATGATGTGTATAGATTACAGAAAGCTTAATGTTGCCACAAGAAATGATCACTTCCCTCTACCCTTTATAGATCAGATGTTAGAAAGACTTGTCGGTCACAAATACTATTATTTTTTTGATGGATGCTCAGGATTTTTCCAGATCCCCATCCATCCTGATGATCAAGAAAAGACCACCTTCACATGTCCATATGGTACATTCGCATACCGCAGGATGCCATTTGGACTTTACATTCCAAAGATGTATGATGTCCATATTCACAGATATGATAGAAGATTTCATGGAAGTTTTCATGGACGATTTCTCGTTGTACGGATCAGATTTTGAATCATGCCTCAATAACCTGTGCAAGGTATTGGCTAGATGCGAAGAGAAGAATCTAGTCCTAAATTGGGAAAAGTGCCACTTCATGGTTAACATAGAATTTTTTTGGACACAAAGTTTCAGCAGCCGACATTGAGGTGAACGGAGCTAAATCGAAGTAATGACTGGCCTGCCGCCACCAACAAACGTAAAAGACGTCAGAAGCTTCTTAGGACATGCTGTTTTTTTTAGAAGATTCATTAAAGATTTCAGCAGAATTGGTAGACCTCTTACAACACTCCTATGTAAAGAGGTGAAATTCGATTTTACGCTTGAATGTCTCGAGGCTTTCAAAGAGATCAAATCAGCCCTCGTCCCCCCCCCCCCCCAATTGTGCAAGCTCCATATTGGAATTTACCTTTTGAGATTATGTGCGACGCCAGCGACTTCGCTATATGCGTTGTGCTTAGGCAGAAAAAGAACAAAAATTTGCACACTATATACTACGCTAGTAGGACCCTCGATGATGCGCAACGCAACTATGCGATGAGGGAAAAAGAATTACTCGTTGTTGTATTCGTCTTCAAAAATTTTGCTCCTATCTAGTCGGTTCCAAAGTAGTTGTTCACACCGACCATGCAGCATTGAAATACTTAATGAACAAAAGGACGCTAAGCCGAGACTTGTACGATGGATTTTACTTCTCCAAAAATTTGATATTGAAGTAAAAGACAAGAAAGGATGGTAAACGGAGTCGCAGATCACTTATCACGAATAAGAGTAGATGAGACATCCCTATAGAAGATTTCTTACCCATAGAAAATGTCTACTTAGTAAAATCGACTTTTGTTGGTAGAGTCAGTTCGGCACATGAAGTGGAATCGATCGACGATATGCTAAGCCCATCGATCGATTTTATCAAGACACCATCGACTGAAGATACATTTGCGAAGGACGATGAAATAATCATTCCAATAGATATCAACGTCAGTTGTAATCCTTCAATTCCAAATGATGATTCTCCCAGAGGTAGAAGTTTAAGTGGGGGGGGGGGGGGGGGGGGTGCACTGAATACCACTGATAGACCTTGGTATGCAGATATAGTAAACTATCTTGCGGCCGAAGTAGATCCCGAACTCTTCAAAGGATATCATAAAAAAAAATTGAGAGAAATCCGAAGATATCACTGGGATGAACCTTATCTTTATTAACATTGTTCTGACGGTATATACAGACGAGATGTTGCTGAAAGCGAAACTTTGGAAATTATGTATCATTATCATGGATACGATTACGCCGAACATTTCGCTAGTTTTAAGATAGTTTCAAAAATTCTACAAGAAGGCTGTTGGTGGCCAACTATTTTTCGAGATGCTCAAGCCTACGTAGCGAAATGCGACCCCTGCCAAAGAAGAGGAAAAAATCAGCAAACGACACGAAATGGAACAAAATTTCATACTTGAAGTTGAAGTGTTCGATTGCTGGGGTATCGACTTCATGGACCATTTTCCTTCCTCACAAGAAAAAATACATACTTGTCGTTGTAGACTATGTATCTAAATGGGTGGAAGCGATAGCATCTCCGAAAGACGATGTTGACGTCGTCGTTAAACTCTTTAAGAGTATTATATTTCCCAGATTTGGAGTTCCGCGAATCGTAATAAGCGATGGAGGTACCCACTTCATTAACAAAGTGTTCGAAAAACTACTCAAGAAACATGGAGTTCAGCATCGATTAGCTACACCTTATCATCCTCAGACCAGAGGACAAGTATAAGTATCCAACCGCCCGATCAAAGAAATCTTAGAAAAACAGTAGGATCAACCCGTAAAGATCGGTCTTTGAAGTTAGATGCACTTTGGGCCTACCGAACCGCATTTAAAACACCGTTAGGAACCATCCCGTTTCACTCACTGTATGGAAAAGCATGCCGCCTCCCAGTTGAGCTAGCACACAAAGCAAAATGGGCCATCAAAACAACAAATTATGATGCTAAGCCCGTGGCATAAATGAGATTAATCCAGCTGAACGAGTTAGATGAAATCAGGTATCACGCCTACGAGAACTCGAAATTTTACAAAGAGAGAACTAAAGACTATCACGATAAGAAAATTATTTATAGGGATTTCGAACCTAACGATCAAGTACTTTCGTAGAACTCTCGGTTGACTTTATTTCTCAGTAAACTGCATTCTCGCTGGTCTGGACCCTTCACAGTGAGAGAAGTTACACAATATGAAGCAATTGTTCTAATTAACCCGAAAGGGGAGGATTTCACAGTGAATGGGCAAAGAGTAAAACATTACTGGGCTAAGGCTGAAATTCCGCGTTCTCAGACGATGCTTCTGGAGATGTCAAACCTGAATTGATAAGCCCCACTTTCTTTCGAGCCAGCGATCTTAAACAAGCGCTGAGTGGAAGGCAACTCACTAATAAAAAAAATAATACTTACTATTAATAATGCATTCAATTTTCAAATGTGAAGTAGGAGACACATAACAGACCATCGATCGATACCCCTATAGGACCATCGATCAACGATCGAGTGTCGAGACTATATAAGCTCGACACGACCCTTCTCATAAACACTATTTTATTTTGTTTGCTTTGTTGGATTTAGAACTCCTGTTTAATATTATGACTGTTTGCTATTTTAACATGATTTTTTGAGTGTGTAATAGTGCTAAGAAAAAGAGAGATGATCAGATTATGGAGATTTTAGACACTTTTTACAGTCACTTGCAGACGGGTTCATGCTGTCCATCGAGCATCGAACGCTACCCCTTGGTTACCTTCGATCGATGGCGACCATGACAGAGAGGTACGAGTTCTTAAATTCTAACAACTAACTAATTCCATTCCAATTTATTTCATCCCGCCAATCTCAGATTGTTTTAACACTGAGACAGTGTTATTTATCTCTGGGAGAGATAGTTACTAACACCATACTTTAGTTTTGATGTTTTATTTCTTACTAACGATTTTCAAAAAAATAATTATTGAGTCAAGAAAGGGACTATGATCAAGATTTATTATTGACTAACCACACTTTATCACCATTCTTAGAAGGTTGTTTGCAGAGATTACTAGAGATACCAAAGTGGATCATCCTGCCACTATATCACACTTGCTTAGAAAGTTTGAAGGAACCGAAGCTGATTTCCAACACTAATCCTGATATTATTTGCTTGCTTTGGGGCTAGGTATATACTGGATCAGATTACTTCTGCAAGTCTGGAAGGTAAAAGTATGTTTGCTTCTGATTCCCCTCTCTCTCCCCTTCAAATTAAAAAAGGAGTCGAACAGGATTTGGCGGCTACAACCATTAAATTTTGATTCATATGAGTCTAGAAAGAGATAAATGTAAAAAAGAAGTGAACAAGATCTACTGGCAAAAACCATTAGGGCTTGATTCATGGAAGTCTGTCCAAATATCTCAGTCAATTAAAAAAATAAAATGATACCCTCAAAAAATTGGAGACATTGACTAAGAGAAGTGAGAAGAGAGAGAGGAAAGGGATAAGAGAAGACTACATGTGTACTCAGATACTTGCAAGGGTAAGAGTATCGATACTCCCAAGGTAAAGCCTGCACTTTTATTTTATGAATAAAAATGAAATAAGTAGAGAGGTGAGTAAGGCTAATATTTGCTAAGTTGTTGGTAGAATGGATTTGGTTGCTATACTAGGATAGGGTATATAAAGTTTATTTGTGATTGACTTGATTGGATGTGGTTGCAACAAAGTAGGGTGACAATTATATTTAGACATTATGTGAGTCCTCGCTTTTGAAACCTCTTTCACAGGCTTCCTTGTTTGCTTGAGGACAAGCAAAATGTTAAGTATGAGGGAGTTGATATATCCTATTATTTACCAGTTCTAGGCCATGTTATATACCCAATATGGAGTCTAAAATGTGCTTCTAGACTATCTTTTAAAGTATTTTCAGGTTCATGTACGTTTTGGAGAACGTTGGTGATTCTAGAGCCTTTTGAGGTGAAGAACTGCAAAGACACGTCAGATGTTTTGCTATGTATGGAGACCTTCCCACGGTGAGATTGAGCTTCACTTTGGACACAACATATAGTTTTGAATTAGCTTTCCAATGCCACTGGTTTGAGGTCCATCGGAAGGTTAGATCTAAAGTTATGCATGTTTTACTGAATAGTGGTTTGTCTGCCTCACGAGAGGAAGCTGTCGAGAAGATGAAGGACTGTCGATCGACGGTACAGCCTTAGTGTCGATCGATGGTGATTCCAGAAGACAAAACCGACTTGTTTCGAGACCAAATGAAGCCCAAAAGCCTCCACAAAGTACCAAAATACCATTAGACGTGTTTTTGACCTATTTTATGTTTTGTTAAGCCGTTGTGGACGGCTATGTTCTACTTGTAAGAAGAGAATAGCTTAGGATTGGAGAGAGAGATCTGAAAAACTTTACAGAGAAGATCTTGAACTCCATTTATCTCTTATTTTATTATTCTATGCAATTCATTGAGTTATTTGTTATGTTTCTCATAATCATGTCTGAGTAGTTTGTTTTTAGATTTAGGTTTCTTCAAAGGTGGCTATGAATTGTTAATCACATAGAATTGTTAGGGTAATCATCTAGTTCTTTGTTTAAGTTTGAATTTGATCACTTCAACCATAGATTATAGGAATTATTAGCGCAAGTGAGAGCCTTGCTATAACCCTAAAACTTATTTTAAACAGTCTAAAACCCTAGTAACAAACGAGAGTTGAATTTGGAGTTTAGAGAACATATCAAACATAAAAAATCGTATATGTTTAGAAGTAGCATCGACTGACACCACATAGTGGCCATCGATCGATACTCAGTTGAAATTCACGAGAGTGATCTCCTAAACCTTAGAGTTTGAGAACAGTACTTAATAAGCAATCTATTAATCTACATAATTTAGCTTACCTGAGAATTTCCCTAAGTCTATTCTTTCCCATAAATCTTTACAAACCAACCAATCAATCCTTGAATCACTGCTTACTAAATCATTGTTACTGTCTAGCTTTAATTCGAAAACAAATAGTCTATTGTGCAATCCTAGAGTCTCTGTGGATTTGATCCCTAAGTACTATACTTAACCTCTTATTTTAGAGAGCAAAGTGGAAAATTGGATTAATTTGAAAGTGAAAGAAAACCCCGCATCAATAACAAAATTTAAAAGTTGTGAGGCCTATTCTTGAGTGAGGAATTCACGGTGGAGATAGAGGAGATGTTTGAACTGAACTGATCTATAAACAAAGGCTCCTCAGCAATCACTGCAACGTTCATCTCCTGGTCAGATGAAGGATCCTCGACTCGATCATCCCTACACTGAACAAGGTTCCCAACCTGGCTGATCTCGGTTCTGATCTCTTCCTCACCGACATGCTGCATGTCAGGAATTGGCGCCAAAGGAAGGCTATTACAGATGGAGCATCATAAACAGAGGAAGCCCTTAGATCGCTCTCCATATCTAGTTTGACAATCTCCATCTTGTCGGTCTCCGCCCGAAAGTCCTGGAGAGACTATGACCATATCTCTCTTTCCTCCTCTAGATATGTGAGCGCCCTAAGTGTCAGGTCATCGATCAAACTAGTCTGACAGGCCGCTTGGGTCATCAACAATATGTTCCCCTGAACGGGCTTATCATCAACCAGAGCTAGCGTAATCTTATCGAAGTGCAGCTTGTATTTCACCACCATATATCAGTGAGCTCGCTTCTCGGCCTTCTGAATCTCCTTTTCTCTCAGTAAATTAAGCATTTGGAGCTCCTCCTCATGCGCTCTCAGTGCCATTTTGAGATGATTGCCAAGCTTGTCACTCTCTGTCCGAGTGTCTATTAGATATTTTATGAGATCTGCCATGTGCTGTTTAGTTTCAATCTTGCCCTAATCAGCGACCCGCTTTAGACCCTGATACAAGCTCGAGACCAGATTATAAAACTTCAAGCTCTTTGATCTTCTCATCATTTGTCTTCATCTCGACCTCCATGTGCTTGATTTTACCCTCCAAAGAAACATTGCAAGTAGACACCTCCTGTTTCTTATTTCGCTCTGCCTTTAACGCATGCCGATAGGCGCCCTTCTCAACTGCAGTCGCCTTTCCATGAGCTTCATGAAGCTTGTATTCGTTGAACGGCTGCGATTCACCCAGCCCATAAGCTACCAAAGAAAAACTTAGTACTAAAGACGTAAATAAATAATCACTTAGAATTGAAAACCACAAGAAGAAATTGCCTTGGTGTTGACCTGGAACACGCCCCGTAGGCAGAACTTCTCCTCTAGGAAGTTAAGATCACCAGCCATGCAAATATTATAGGAAGGCAAAAGGAAGCCTTGACATCAGTATGTAGAGAAGTGTTGCCACAAAACTCGAAAGAAATGCATAGTTACCTTTTCGAGTAGAATAAGATGATGGAGGAACCCGAGAGCTCGGTTTGTCGTCCACCATGGGCCTCTTAGAAAAAAAAAGTTCCCGGTCTCTAGAGCCAAGAGAAGAATGTTTTCTGGAGTCAGTCTACGAACTCAAATTACGGCTCTCCGTCGGAAGACGTTGGAATGCTTGAAGACCTCAGAGAATCTCTTGTAGATCTACGATTTTAGGCATGCCTTTGTCCTCGCCTATTGGAAGAATGGCGGGTGGCCTCCGTAGCAGATTCCCATGCCATAACTTCTGGTATAGAACCCCTATAAACCGAAGGAGGTGTAGGAAGTGTCGGATGAGGCGGAGGAGGCATCAAAGTCGCAACCTCACTAGGGACATCAACATGCTCGCAGGAGAACTAAGCTCAGTAACCTTAGATGGAACAAACGTATCACCGAGTGTTCCAGGTGCGACCTCCTTACTCGCTGCACCCACAGCGAACTTCTGAGCCACTGCATCCCAAGAAGCCTTGGCTTTCTCCCATTTTCATGGAGAACTCAGCCGCCCTCTGAATAAAATTAAAGTTCACAAAAATTGGACACACCATAGTGAAGTAAGAAGATCTACAGAGAACAACAAGAAGAAAAACACCAAGAACTTATAAGATCGGAGGCACAAATAGGCAATGCAAGGAAAGAGAGAAAAGCTCACCGAAAAGGCGATACATAAGGCAAGAACTTCGTTAGATAACTAGAAGAAAAAAGACACGATAAGTAACATAATGAAACACCAAACACAATCGTTCAGATGAAAAAAAACTTGACATCAGAATATCGAGATCAAAGATCTCAATAGAGGCAACGGTTCCAATAATCGAGCACACTATCAGAAAAAAGAACCCAAAACAACAATGAAAACACATAAATAACAAAAGATAAGGGAGAATCGGACTAAAATCTTGATGAAATACGATGGAAACAATATCGAACAAACAGGAAAACCAGAGAAGAAAATGAGTGACAAACCTTTTAGTTTCTTCTAACACAGCAAAGGAAAGAAACAAAGAGGGAAGACATGCAGTTTATACTAAAAAAATAGAACCGCAAAAGGAAATGATTGCCACTCCACAAACGATTCACTTTCCAAGAAGAGAAAATAAAATCTCTTGATTTACATCAATAAAATCTCGTAATTAATTCTCCAAACTGGACTCTCGAACTGGGTTTTGAAATTTATAAACCACTGGTCTAAAATACATCACCCAAGTCTGAATCAACACCTAACATATCTGACAAACTGAGACACGCCGGAATTGGGGGTCTCTTGTTGGAGGCAGATTACTCTCCTGAAAATCCGGTCCAAGAACCCGTTCCAGTACCACGAAGGCCCAAAAGAAGAAAATTCGCCCACGAAGGTCAAGGGTCCATCCCGAGCAGAGAGAATGATCCACGCTGAGCAGAGAGAATGATCCACGCTGAGCAGAGAGAATGATCCACACCTAGCTGACATAGTCAAACCAAAACGTAAAGAAGATCGAGACATTCCAGGTGATCATAAAGGCACCTGATAATCGTTGGAGATCACGTCGCTTTTATGGTCCACCTTTGAACACCTATAAAAGAAGAACCAAGGAAGAGGAGAATGGGATCCCGATTTCTTGAGATTCGTATCTTTTATATTGCTTTGTTTTACGCATCATTATAGTTCTCATTTTGATCATTTAAATGCATTTTGAGTGTATTTATGTGCTTCGCATACGCATTTGTCCTTATTAGGTGATGGAGATGCCATATGATGAAATTAGAGCATGTGGAGGTGGATTTGAGTCAAGAAGAATGGGTTTTTGATCATGACACGAATTGGTATTTAAGTCCCACAACGGCCAAGTGACCTTACCTTTGGTCCGCTGAGGGTAGCGGCTAGGTGCAGCGGTTTGGTGTATACGCTGCAGCCTTCAGAGGACAACATCCATTTGATGTTAAGTGTTGGAGGGGTATGGGTGCAACAGCTTTTTCAAGACGCTAATGAAGAAATATGAGTTTGTTTGGTATTGGCCAAATGGAAGTGTGACATGTAGCCGTTACGAAGGAAATGAAGAATTCATTCGAGCTAAGTGCCTTAGCGGCCAGAAGACATGCAAGGAAAACGCTGGAGCCTGCCAGCGGTTTCATGGAGCCGTGTCAACAGACCGCTGGGAACCTCAAAAAGTCAACACTTGACCTTTTGACCAGACGTTTTACCCATTTGATTTAGGTCCGACCTAGGTTTTTTGGGTCGATCATTTTTAGAGGCCTATAAATACTTCTAAGTCAAAACCCTAATATATCTTGTTTTTTTCTCTAAACACTTGACACTTTGGTGAAAGATTCAACCTTTAATCTAATTTCATCTTGTTTCTTGTGTTATTTGAGTAAATCTTTCTATCTTGTAATAATTAGTTTTGAGTCTCTTATGTGTTTAAAGGTTTATCAATTGTATTTGTGAGTAGACTCCAATTGAATCTATGGGCTAGGATGATTAGAGTGATTGAGTGATGATCTATGGTGTTTAGTTTTAGACCTTTCATGTTTTAAGTTTATCTCTTGTTCTTAATGCTAGTTTAGAACTGATCTCGTTAAATCTAGACTAGACATTTCATGAATTGAAAGTGTTCGATGAAATAACCAAATTGATATTGCTCTTTGATTGCTTAGCCAATGGGAATTGATGCTAGTGATGCTTAGATAGTTATTAGACTTGTACTTAATGCTTTTTGACATGATTAGGCCAAAGGTATTTGATGCTTCATGATTGATTGCAAAAGGGTTAATGCCTTAGGAAATAATTAGTCTATTGATTGACTTTAAGGCGAAGAAAGAGGAATCCCAGGCAGAAATCCGCAGACCATAGGAGGGGCGGAACGGAGGAGGGTCTGTGAATGTGGTAGACTTATAGAATTTGTTTAATTGTTGCCTTGAACAGTCAAGGTTGGATCTTAGGGGTTGTTTGTTTCACCCATTTGTCATCTTCATCGAAATGATCCATTTATTTGATCCATCTAAATGATCCATCTAGATTTTATGGGACTGTTTGTTTGTCCATCAAGATGGTCCAAGATGAATCATCTAAATGGACTTATGTTTCTTTATTTATCTTCATTTATATCGAGATGAGTTTAGTAATCAAATTACTAAATTACCCTTTTTGAATTAGTCATATGTTTGATATTAATTTTAAATATATTGAATTTTATTATTTAGTAAACGATTTTCCGGTTTTGGCAGAAAATATTTTTTTTTTTTGATTTCGGCAGGACAAATGAATTTTCCGATTTCAGAAGAAAAATGAGATTTTTGGTTTTGGCGGGAAGGGGATTTTCCGGTTTTGATGGGAAAACACGATATTTTTTTTGGCGGGAAACGTGATTATATGGTTTTGGAGGGAAATGTGATTTTCGGTTTTGGCGGGAAAATGCGATTATTTGGTTTTTGCGGGAAAGCAAGATTTTTTGGTTTTGCGGGAAGGGGATTTTCCGCTTTTGGCGGAAAACAAGACTTTTCGCTTTTGGAGAGAAAACATGATTTTTTGGTTGTGGAGGGAAGACAAAAATTTCTTGTTTTCATAGGAAAACAAGATTTTTTTTAGTTTTGGCGAGAAAATGGGTTTTTTTAAATTTCGGCGTGAAAGCGAGATTTTTGGTTTTGGTGGGAAAAAAGAGATTTTTGTTTTTTTTTGGGCAAACGGAATTTTTCGGTTTTGGCGAGAAAACGGGATGTTTTGGTTCTGGGCGGGAGAACGAGATGTTTTGGTTATGGAAGAAAACGCTATTTTCTGTTTTGGCGAGAAAAACGTGATTTTACAGTTTTGGCGGAAAACAAGATTTTTGGTTTTGACAGAAAAACAAGATTTTCGGTTTTGGCAAGAAAAACAAGATTTTCGGTTTTGGCAAGAAAAACACATTTTTTTCGGTTTTGGCGGAAAACGAGATATTGGCGAGGAAAACACAATTTTATCGTTTTGCGGTTTTGGGGGGAAAATGTTTTTTTTTTGTGGAAAAATGCGTTTTTGCGGTTTTGTCATCTTTGTGAGTAACAAAACAATATTAGGTTTAGGTTTGTAATTTATCAATTATATCAGGGTATAATGAACATATTACCATTTTCAAATAATCATCTCCATCTAGATGGTTCAATTTGGATCGGTCAGCTGATTTTGAAAATTAAGCCTAAATTTTTAAAACTTATCTAGATGAGCCATCAGATGACTTGTACTTTTAAGTCTAAACAAACAACACGCTTATCTCCATCCAGATGAGTCATCTAGATGGTGAAACAAACAGTCCCTTAGTCATTTGAAATCAAATGCATTAGCCCATGGGTTCTATTACTCTTATTGATTGAATGGTTGTGTTACTTGCTTGTGTTTACTCTTGATTGCTTTAGATTATTCACTTGTTACTTGTTTAGCTACTTATTCACTTGATGATTGTACTTAGATTAAGCTTGGTGATTTGTATTCTTAGTGTTTGAAATCATTTTAGGTTTGGAATGACTCTTAACTACTGCAATCGTTTAGGACTAAACTTATTCCTTATTAGGTATCAAATTTATAGTCTAATAAATTTGTACTCTATTGTTTTTGGGTACCTCTCGAGTCTCCATAGATGTATCAATTCACATTATCAATAAAACACATATTTCTCATACTAAATCATCAATCAATATAATTTTCTTAGATTGTTTCTTATGAAAGCTTGAAAGGATTGAGTGTTTGCTACAGTGTAACACAAGTAGAGACGTGGGCTACACATGGATGAGTAACTAAGTGGAATTCGGAATTGTGTCTTACGTGTCACACACGAGGAGATATGTGTGACACATGTTGGATAAGCTTAGGAGAAGCTGGTAGTTGAAGATAAGAGATCGACGAATCTATGAGTATCTGCTATGCGGCAAGCGAGAAGATTCTGGGAAGATTCTTTCCTATCACAAGATATACAAAGTGGAGTATATATAGATGTGAGGAGGCGTTGGAATGAAATAAGGGTTTTTGTGGGAGAGATCGTTGGTTCTAGAGTGTGTCCTAGACCAAGATTGTTTTGTGTTAAGCAACGGAAAGTTCACCATAAAAGGGGTTTATGGAAGTTTAAGAATTGGTCCGTCTCTAGTCAAGTGTGACGTTGAGTAAATCGGATTAAACAGATCTAGGAAGATTGTTTAAGAAATTCTTAATATATAAGTTTTCTTTTTCTAGGATATCGCTGAGTTCTTGTTATTGGTTTCAATTAGATCTTTCATTTGGTATCAGAGCAGGTCACCTCTGTAGACCGCAAGTCTACTTACAGGTTGACATCCTGCGACTATCATGGAAACCATGAAGGAGCTCGTGGCGTTGCAAAAACCTATCATGCTGGATGAAGGTAACTTTGGTCATTGGAAAGATAGGATGCGCCATATTATCCGAGGAATAGACGAGGATGCTTGGACTGCTGTTGAACAAGGATGGACGGCACCTACCATGATTATGGAAGATAAGACAGTTGCTCTTAAATCCAAGGATAGGTGGACTGACTCTGATAAAGCGTCTTCTAAGTTTAACTCCAAGGCTCTCACCACAATTTTTTCTGCTGTCGATCTTGATCAGTTCAAGCTTATACAAGGGTGTGAATCGGCTAAGGAAGCATGGGATACTCTGATCAATCATTTCGAAGGTAATACAAGTGTGAGACGAACAAGGTTGGATCATCTAGCATCAAGATTTGAAAACTTATGAATGGAGGATGATGAATCTATTGGAAGCTTCATATCCAAAATAAGCTCTATCGCCAATGAAGCTTCTGTACTTGGTAAGAAATACAATGAGAAAAAATTAGTTAAGAAGCTGTTACGGTGTCTACCCTCTCGATTTGAGACATATAAGGCTGTACTCAAAATTGCTGCAAACACAGATGAGATGAAGTCTGATCAGCTCTCTGGAATCCTCAAAGTTCATGAATTAGAAAGAGTGGAAGAACTACCTAAAGGACAAAAAGGAATAGCATTCGCAGCTGAAACAAAGGAGGATGATCGTGTTTAACGGATTGAAGATAACATGAGTCTTATGGCTAGGAACTTCAACAAAATGATCAAAAGAGTTGAGAAGGGTCAGAACAGAACCATGAACCGTTATCAAAACAGAGAAAATGATCGACCATCAAATCAGCGAGGCAGTAATGATTCTGGAAGAGGAACTCGAAAGAAGGAGCTACAATGCCATGAATGTGAAGGATCTGGACACTACCGTAATGAATGCCCATTGACAAAAAGAAAAGAGCTAAAGTGTATTGAATGCAAGGGTTTTGGTCACACAAGAAGTGAATGTCCCAACAACCTGAAGAAGGATAAATCACTTGTTTGCTTCAGTGACACAGAATCTGATAGTGACAATGACGATGAGGAGCTCATGCTAAATTTTGTTGCCTTAGTTGGAAAGGAGGACACACAGGAAATACTTTCAAGCTCGGAATCTGACTCTAACTCAGAACATGATCAAAACAAAGACACCATTGACCTCAAGACAGAATATCGAAGTTTGTTCGACAAGTTTACGGAACTCAGTATTGAAAATCTTCAGCTTATCAAAGACAAAGTAATGTTGAAGGCTCAAGTCAACATTCTGGAATTGGAACAACCCAAATCATATGACAAATCTAATACTGGTTCATCTAACAATGAGAAGAAAGACGATGTACCTACTCTGGAAAAAAGCATCTCGGATCAGGCTTACAGTTTGAAGAACTTGGAAATCAGATATGATCAAACCAAACAGCTGCTGAGTGAGGAACTTGAAAAAAGCCGACTGCTACAAAGAGAACTCAGTTAGAATTACAAGAAGCTAAGGATGCTCAATACTGGTTCAGACACTCTGGATCACATCCTGTCACTAGGACAATCTCCCAAGATCTGTTTGGGTCTAGGCTATCAACGTCATAGTTCGCAAACAACTGGTACAACTAATGGGATAAAATTTGTGAAGGAAGTAGCTTCTTGTAAAACTGTCTTTGAAAATCAAGAATTGCCTCTCATTACAACAGCTGCTGCTTCAGTACCGAAACAGGTACTTAAAAAGAAGAATGGATGTCTATTCTGTGGTAAATCTGGTCACAGGGCTACATACTGCAACTTTCGAAGAAATCAATATCAACAAGCCTGGAGGATGGATAGATGCTACATTGAAACAAACAAGTTTGGACATGTGTGGATTGCCAAGACTGATCTCTATCCTATCTTCAAAAATAGAGAACCAACGCTTCCTAAAAGGACCGCAGTCAAAAACCTTGAAAACGAAGAGGTTGACAACAAGACATACTGTCCAAGGAATTCATGTTCTGGATCTGATCAAGTGTCACACATCAAATCAAGTGTGCCACACATATCTGAAGAGACATCTTTCACAAAACACACACCTAATCTGAGATTTCTTCCGGATAAAATGAACCCTACAGTAGCAAGTGTGGCTTACACCACAACAGAGAGCAACACCAACTCTGAATTACCCTGGTACTTTGACAGCGAATGTTCAAGACACATGATAGGAAATCGCAGCTGTCTATCAAATCTGGAAGAAATCAAGGGAGGAAGAGTCACTTTTGGTGACGGAGGACAAGGAAAGATACGTGGAGTTGGGATCATGGAACGAGCTGACTTGCCAAGAATGATGAATGTTTATTATGTGGATGGTCTTAAGGCAAATCTCATAAGCATTAGCCAACTATGTGATGAGGGTTTGCAAGTTACATTCACACAAAAAGAATGCCGAGCTATTGATGAGAAAAGTAACCCAGTGTTATGCGGAGCACGATCAGAAAACAACTGCTATATGTGGAAGCCAGCTAATCAATGCATGTCAGCTAGAGAGGGTCAGATTGAACTATGGCATAAGAAGCTTGGACATATGAACTCTCATGGACTCTCTAGATTGGTTCAAGTAGAAGTAGTCAGAGGAGTACCTAGACTTGAGGATCACGCAAACGTCGTATGCGGTGCCTATTGTCAAGGTAAACAAGTCAAAGTTCAACATAAGCAGGTAACTCAAACTAACTCTAAACGTATTCTTGAGCTTAATCATATGGACCTTATGGGTCCTATCTCTCCTGACAGTGTTGCTGGAAAGCGATACATTTTTGTGTTAGTTGATGATTTTTCCAGGTTCACATGGGTCCGCTTCCTGAGGAACAAATCAGATGCAATTGACAGTTTCCGCATTCTTGCTCTTCAACTCAAACAAGAGAAAGGTGGAATAGTGAAAATCAGGAGCGACCACAGAGGTGAGTTTCAGAATGATCAATTTGATCGGTTCTGCCAAGATCAAGGAATACAAGATCAATATGCAGCTCCATGAACACCTCAGCAAAATAGAGTTGTGGAACGAAGAAAACAGAACTCTACAAGAAATGGCTCGTGCCATGCTATTGGGGAACAACGTACCATCCATGTTCTGGGCTGAAGCAATCAATACCGCATGTTACATCATCAACAGAGTCTACGTGAAGTCTAAAACCAAGATAACCCCTTATCAGATCCTTAAAGGGAAAACACCAAATCTTAGCTACTGCCATGTTTTTGGGTGTTTTTGCTACATTCTCAATGACAAGGAACACTTGGGAAAGTTTGATGCCAAAATTGATGTTGGAATATTCCTTGGATATTCAACAAACAACAGTGCCTTCCGAGTATACAACTCCTGAACAAAGACTATTGATGACAAGGTCAACGTCATGTTTGATGATCAAATTGGCTTCTATCAGGAAGGTGTAACTCAAAGAAATGTGAGCGTTACACATCAAATCTCTCGTGAAGACAACATCCAATCAGATAATGATGAGGATACTGGAGTAGAAGACAAGACATCGTCTGATATGATCAAGGTTCACAAAAATCATTCTCCTGAGGATGTAATTGGGGGTGTCTTTGATGAAAGGATAACACGAAAGAAACAGATTGACTTCAAGGAGATGGTCAAACTAGCATGCTTCATCACTGAAATGGCTAAACTAGAGTGCTTCATTTCATTAACAGAACCGAGGAACATTCAAGAAGCTCTAGAAGATGAATTCTAGATAGCATCAATGCATGAAGAAATGGAGCAATTTGTTCGACTTCAAGTATGGGACTTAGTCCCAAGACCCGAGAATGCAAATGTGATTGGAACTAAGTGGATACACAAAACAAAACCGATGAGAATGACAATATGATCAGAAACAAGTCTAGGCTTGTAGCTCAAGGTTACTCCCAGATAGAGGGAGTGGATTTCGATGAAACTTTCGCACCTGTGGCACGTCTTGAGTCAATTCACCTTCTCTTTGACATAGCATGCAACCTTCGAATCAAGTTGTATCAAATGGACGTCAGAAGCGCCTTTCTTAATGGATTGCTCCAGGAAGAAGTATACGTCTCTCAACCAAGAGGTTTTGAGGATCCTCATCTTCCCGAACATGTTTACAAGCTGAAGAGAGCTCTCTATGGGCTGAAACAGGCTCCAAGAGTGTGGTATGAGAGACTCACTTTGTTTCTAATTGCTGCTGGATTTAAAAGAGGAGGAGTTGACAAAACCCTTTTTGTCAAAGGGTCAGATCAGAGCTTGCTAGTAGTTCAAGTATATGTCGATGACATCATATTCGGAAGTACATCACAACACCTTGTTGATGAGTTCGTACAAACAATGAAGAAGGAGTTTGAGATGAGCATGGTGGGTGAATTAAACTACTTCCTCGGCCTACAAATCAAACAAATGAAAGACGGGATCTTCATCTCTCAGAGTACTTACGCAAAAAACTTGGTGAAACGGTTTGGTATGCAAACAAGTAAAAGCGCCAGAACTCCCATGAGCACTACTTCAAAACTGTCACGTGATGAAGGAGGAGTGAAAGTCGATGAAAAGCTGTTTAGAGCCATGATAGGCAGTTTGCTCTACCCCACAGCCAGCCGACCAGATCTTTGCCTGAGCGTGGGCATTTGTGCACGCTATCAAGCTGCTCCATAGGAATCTCACATGAAGGCCCTGAAACGTGTCATTAAATATGTGAAAGTTACACTAGAGTTTGGTCTTCATTACTCCTTTGAAACCAATGTCAACCTTGCAGGTTTTTGCGATGCCGATTGGGTCGGGTGTGTAGATGATCGGAGAAGCACTTCTGGGGGATGCTTCTTCCTTGGTAACAACTTGGTGTCCTGGCACAGTAAGAAACAAAACTGTGTATCCCTGTCTACAAAAAAAGCTGAATACATTGCTCTTGGAAGCTGCTGCACACAACTACTCTGTATGAGACAAATGCTTGTGGATTACGTTATCAATTCTGATTCCCTTTTAGTCCATTGTGATAACATGAGTGCCATAAACTTATCTAAGAACCCAATCCAGCACTCCCGAACAAAGCATGTTGATCTTAGACACCACTTTGTGAGGGAGTTGGTTGAGTTAAAACTTGTTGTCATCGAACATGTAGCGTCTGAAAACCAACTTGCTGACATATTCACTAAACCTTTAGATTTCAACTGTTTTTTGGGTCTCCGAAAAGCATTGGGAATCGTTCATCTTTAATCAAATTAGTTACAAATGACTGGAAGGAAGGATGAATTTTTGTAGAAAAGTCACATGTCAAGTTACAGACATCTCGTTTTGAATTCACAAGTTTACATAGTGTAGAGTTACATACTGGAACTGGTTTTCACAAAGTCACATACTCCAATTATGAAAGACACTCATCTTGGGTCAGGATGCTACCACATTTTCGATCTGAGTCTTGATCACTGTCTGGATTGGATAGAGAAACTTAAAACATGTTGCGTGTAACACACAGTTTGTTGTGTCTAACACAAGATTTTTTTCCAGTGTGATAAACACTCGTCCTGGATCAGGGTGTCACCCCACTTTGCATCTGGTGTCGATCACTGTTTTGATTGGACAGCTCTAAAATAAAAAAAAAAAAAAAAAGGGAGCAAACAGAATGACCCAATATGATAAACACTCGTCCTGGATCTGGGTGTCACCCCACTTTGAATCTGGTGTCGATCACTGTTTTGATTGGGAAGGGACATCTTTGCTAAGTTTAAAAAAATTGTGACTGTGTTAAACCCTTGGAACAGTGTGTGACCTTCCTGTGTGAAACTAATCTGTGACAGCTACTCGGCTGAGAAATAGCTACAGATTAGAGATGATTCACTGACCTCTCTAAAATGTTTTCTCTGCAACTGTGATGTGGGGTAAGTATACCAAATTCTTCTTTCTCCTTCCCAGACAAATAAGGTTAACTGATCTAAGACTTTAAAGTGTTTTCAGATGAACATTGCTGACAGAAGTTACTCATCAACGTGTCTACTAGGAATGGGTTCTCATGATAAGGAATGGTCTCATATTCACATTTGTTAGCATATGATGGGCTTGGGCCGATATTCCTTTTATTTTCATATGACTAATGAACATGTTACAAGTGAAAATTATTAGGGTTTGTTGTTGGTGCTCCCAGTCTCTCTCCTTTTCACCTTCGGCGACATGCATCAACGCACGAGATCACGAAAATTCAGTGCTTCATCGTCACACGATCAGGTCTCCGACTCCTCTGATCATGATTCTCGCAGCTCTAAGAAAAGGTCTCGATTTGAGACGGGTAGTGCGAGTCAGCAAAGATCATCAGCCGACAATCGATCAACCAACCAACCCCATACCTTTCAGCCAAAAGAATCAAGATACGAAGCTCACCGCTTGAGATTTGCTGAGTCTGTGCGATCACAACCTGAGATGTATCTCCCTCCCTCTCCTCCTTACAGTTCTAAGTTCTTCACGGAGGCGGCCTATGACAGGTATTTGAAGTTCAAGAACAAGAAATTTATTCTTCAGAAGTATCTTCCATTGGATGTAGCCAATCTTCAGGACGTCAAAGAAGTAGTTCTCAATGCGGAGGTGATCTACACAGTCATAGATGCGGATCCATTTGTTCCCAACCTGATCTGGGAATTCCTTGCCAATCTCGGAGATGCTGTAAGCATTACTGGAGGAGTAATGGTATATGTTCGTGGTGACATGTATGAAGTCTCTCCAGGCGTGATAAATTTGATGTATGATCTTCATCCTGGAGACTGTACCTATGACATGCACTCCGAAAACTTGGACTCTGTTGTCTCCTTTCTCACGAATGGACATCACCGGAGATGGGAAGGTATGTGCTCAAAGTTTCTCACAGCTACAAATCAGGTTCTTTACAAATTGTGCTGCTCAAACTAGATGCCAACCATGAATCATACAAACATGAAGCCCGATCGTTTGAAGTATATTTACTCACTCCATCATAAGAAGGGGGCTGATTTTGGGATCATTGTGTATGAAAAACTCTTGGCAATGGCTAATACTGCGGAGGATACTCAACGAAGGATAGGATTTCCTACTCTCATTCAACAACTTCTCAGCTCTCAACGCATTGTTCCCAGACGTGAAGGGGATGAAGAAGTCACGGGACATCCTACAGTCTTAATCAAGGATTGCAAGGCTGGACGAGGAATTGGTGGAGTAAGGCAACCGCCAAATCTTGGTGATGACCTGCAAAAAGTCATTGACTTGCTACGTACCATTCAACTAAGGAGTCGAAGTAAGTCCTCTTATTCTGGTGTTTGATTATCCTTTCTCACTGTTTTTTATCTAACCGTGCACTCAAGCAGGGGGAGAATATGGTGATGCGGTTCCAGTGCATGTTGTTGACAGCGATGATGATGATGATGATGAGTAGTGTTTAGAATCCACTCTGTTTCTAGTTGCTGCTGATGTTTCCTGTTTTACTGAATTTGATGCTGCGTGTAGTTGATCTTTTGAACTTATGATTATGAAAGTTTTTTTTTAAATGTGTCTTGCATACTCTAGCCATGTCTTTGGATAAGTTCTTTAAACAGGTGCTTGAGTTTTCACAGTAAGATAAAAAGGGGGAGAATGAAAGCTTGAAAGGATTGAGTGTTTGCTACGGTGTAACACAAGTAGAGACGTGGGTTACGCATGGATGAGTAACTAAGTAGAAATCGGAATTGTGTCTTACGTGTCACACACGAGGAGATATGTGTGACACATGTTGGATAAGCTTAGGAGAAGCTGGTAGTTGAAGATAAGAGATCCACGAATCTAGGAGTATCTGCTAGGCGGCAAGCGAGAAGATTCTGGGAAGATTCTTGCCTATCACAAGATATACAAAGTGGAGTATATATAGATGTGAGGAGGCGCTGGAATGAAATAAGGGTTTTTGTGGGAGAGATCGTTGGTTCTAGAGTGTGTCCTAGACCAAGATTGTTTTGTGTTAAGCAACGGAAAGTTCACCATAAAAGGGGTTTTTGGTAGATTAAGAATTGGTCCGTCTCTAGTCAAGTGTGACGTTGAGTAAATCGGATTAAACAGATCTAGGGAGATTGTTTAAGAAATTCTTAATATACAAGTTTTCTTTTTCTTGGATATCGCTGAGTTCTTGTTATTGGTTCCAATTAGATCTTACATCTTATACATGTTATTAATTCTATGCCTTATTTTCTGAGTTGATTTTGAAATCCATCAAAGATATTGAGAGTAGAAATATACCGATGTAGTACTTCAATGACGTATATCCACTAAACTTAACTGCACTAAGCAAAGAACATGTATATGTTCCCTTTGAAACCCATAAATCTTCGCCATACTTCTTTATATGTTGCCATAACTATAAGCTATGATTCATTTCTTTTTCAGTTTGTTAACTAATATCTTAATAGTTTTATTACTGTTCTACAAAAAATGTGGTTTTGTAGTTTAGCAAAATGTTAGTAGGTGCCAATAACAAAAGTAGTATTAGCTAAGCTTGTTTATTAGGTGGTCCAAATTTCATTAATGAGGTTTAGTGGATGCCTACGGTATACCAGAGTTAGTGATAACGATATCGTGGCTTTTCTAGCTTCCAAAAGTCCATTGATTTTGCCACAATAATTGGTCATTTCATATAATAAAAGATACATAATCAACATTTAAGAAAATAAATTAAGGAGTTATTTTGATAGTGTTGATTTGTGATCCAATTTGAAGTGAATTATGGTGAAGGAATGTAAAAAATGTTGAAATTAAGTAATTGTTATCTACAAGTTCAAAGTACCCATTTCAGAAACCTGTCTTCAACACTTCGGTGCTCTCAGGCAATATCTCTGCACAAGTGAAGCTTCTGGTTCTAAAATAGGGTTCTCACTACAGCTTTTATCTATAAATATTTGTTCCTTTATCATCTCTATGGTGCTAGTAGCCACATCCAGAGACAAGGTAATCAAGTCCAAGAGGAATGTTTTTGGTAGCTCAAACAAAGAGTGAGAGAGAGAGTGAAATAGAGAGCTTGGTGTAAAGTTCTTATTGGTTTCCTTTTCTCTTCTTCTCTTGTTGTCTCTTTCTCTGTTTTTGAGAAGCTCAAGCTAGTGTGTTAACCAAGTGTAAGAGATCTATATTAACCAAACACAAATGTAAATCTTGAGTATAATGAAGAGGACGAGATACCTGATTTCTCTCCCCTAAGATGTAGTTTTTACCTCATACCGAGGATTGAACTCATAGTCAAAAGGATCCTCTTGTATTCTTAGTTTATGCCTTGTATAAAATATGTGTATGTGTGTTGTTGTCTAATATTGTGAAAATTTGAACAAGCTATACCAACAAGTTGTAACAGAGCTTGTGTTGTAACAAATAGTGGTCTATTAGCTAACACTAATCAATGTTCAGTGGTTCTAATGTATCATTCAGTCAAGAAACATTATTCTACAAATAATATGAACCGAAGATAATTTGTCTATTTACACTTTATTCCAAAGACAAGTACTACTTTTAGTCTTAATCATTACATCCATTAATTAAAATGTGTATAAAATAAAAATGTAGTAGCATTTTCTCATAAGAGGATCTACAGTTAAATCAAGATAACAAAACTGACTAATTGACTAAGACTAAGAGCTGGATAAAAACTATTAGGATATCATTAGTTGGAGAAACCTATGTAAGTTTCTCAAAAATTATAAAAAGATAATACTTTTTTTGTTATATTTATTTTTAATATCATAAAAATATTGAGATCAATAGCATTTAAAAAAGTGTAACACTGTTTTTTTTTAAGATTGGTGAAAGTTTCTTTAAGAAGATACTTTACCCTCTTTTCTTTTTTACTTTTCAATTATTTTTATATTTCTTTAATAATGAGAGATTTTTCAAGAGCTTACCAATACAGTGCTTAACAGCTCTTTTCTACTTTCCGCATTTTTTCCATTTAATTTTACTAATGTCAAATGTTTAATTTAAAAAATATTTAATAATTAGGAAATAACGAATTTGTATAGGTATGGATCGACATGACATTGATTTATGCTAGGTTTTGAAGGTTAAAATTATGCTGTCAATTTTCATGTTTTTATGAAATAATCATCTAAATCTTTTATTTACTTAATAATCTTTTAAGGAAAGTTTAGTTAAAACAAAGTTATAATTTTTGTAAAAAATAAAATTAAATAGTTTTAATTTTAAACTTTTATAAATAGAAAGGTATTTATTGTAAAATAAAAATAGAATCTGTTAAAAATATTCTTTTTCAAGAAAAATAGAAAAATAAATTGGAAAGAAACATATCTCACTTTTAGAAATAAAATAGGGAAATGCATCGGAGATGTTCTAATTAAGTAATTAAGTAATTAGTGAATGAACTGGTCCAATTAAGGTAACTAATGATATCTGCTAGCGTTGGAATGATATGACACCATATGTTCTTAATTTTGCGGTTTTTAATTAGATTATATTACTAAAATAAGCTTATACGTCTCATTGGCTGGGACAACTGACACGTGAATTCACGTGAAGTTGGCCCTTCATTACTAAAGACCTGTAAGAATATATTAGTTTTAATGATCAAATTTATATACTTCCACCATTTGGCTGAAAAGTCCAGTTTTAAAAATTGTGTCAAGTTGTAATATCTCATCTTGTAAGGTGTCAAGTTGGGCAATAAGCAAATTAAATAATGAAATTAAGAAAAAGTTGTAATATGCATTAAGACCATAGTTTTTTACTTTTCACTTTTTTATATCCATTTTTATTCCATCGTACTTCATTTTTACAAATTTTGAAGAATAAATAGTATTCTTCAAATTTAAAGAAATACCATTCACTTGTTTATTTTCTAAAAAAAATCCCTAAGATAATCTCTTTTAGTTTCATTTCTCCAAAAGAGCGTCAAAAAAGATTTTATTAAAAGGTAAATATATTTTTACACCGACATAATTAACTAATTTATATTTAGAATTTAGAGTTAAAGGGTAAAATTTTAGGGAAATGGCTTAAAATATTTCAAAGAAATAAATAAATATTAATATTTTCAAAATATAATTTTTAAAATAGTTTTGAAAAACATTTTTGAAATTCAAAAAAAAAATAATTTTTTTTCAGATTATAAAAAATTGCATTTGAAAACATATAATACAAAACTATAAAAATATTTTTTTATTTTAATTTTATTTATTTATTTACTTATATTTATGCATCTACAAAGCAAGATGTAGAAGTGTCTTGTACGTCTTTAATGAAAATTCTTTTAGTCATTTTTGTAGCTAAGAATTTTTTGGTGACATGAACTAAAAAATGACTATTTGAGATGAACGTTTTAATTTCATATAGGTCATTTAACTTCAATTTATTCTTAGTTTTTAATTCAATAAATTATAAATTTAATATTATCCAATTAATTTCAAAAAAAATTATTTAATCAATTTAAAATATTAAATATAATAGAAACAAATTTAGAAAAAAAACACAATTATATAATTAATATAAAAACTTAAATACATAATTAACACCAAAATAAATATATAAAAATTTAGTACTCATAAACTAATACCTAATAATCTTATAAACAATTTGCAGATCCACTAGGATCATTAAAATATTATCCAAATGAAGTTTTTTTTTGGGAGGAGGCTGTTGAGCATGTTGTTGTTCACTCATTTCCAATAAAATTTGATTTTTTCTCATACTCAAATGAATTAATTTCATTAATTTACTACATGTGAGTGCTTCTTCATCCTCTTCAGATGATGATAATGATGAAAATATATAAATGATCAATAGTTTCGATCAAGAAGAATTAGCAATACATAGTGTTACTGAAAATAACAATGTGATAATATAATAGATTCGTAATCAGCAAAGCAGCCAAGTGAGTCATGGAGGCTCAGTTCATAGATGTTCTTTTATCAATCGACATCAAGAAAAGGCACATTGTAGATTGTTCAATGACTACTTCTCAAAAATCCAACTTACAACAATACCATGTTCCGTAAGAGATATCATTTGTCTCGTTCTTAATTCCTTTGTATTTTTAGTGATGTTGAAGATCATGACAACTACTTTAAAAAACGAAAGGATACAACTACTAGACTTTGTTTATCATCTCTTCGGAAAGCAACAACCGTCTTTTGGATGCTAGCTTATGGTTTATCAACTGATGCAATAGATGAATACATTAAATTTGGCGAATCAACATCAATCAAAAGTATGAAAAAATTTCTCGGGCTATTGTGAAAGTATTCTCAGTGGAATACTTACGATCACCAACACCTGCCGATGCTTCAAGATTTTTGTACACTGGTAAAAAGTGAGGCTTTCCAAAATATTAGGTAGCTTAGATTGCATGTATTGGAAGTGGAAAAATTTCTACCACTTGGGCTTGAAAATAAGCATGTCATAGTGGATCATCAACTAAATTTTTGAAATTGTCGAGGATTACAATTGTTGGATATGGCATGTATATTTCGGGATACTTCTGATATCAATATCTTGGATTATTCACATATTTTCTCCAATTTCACTCAAAGTATTGCACCTCCTACTCATTATGTCATTCAAGTCAAATAATATAATATGGACTATTATTTAGCCTATAGTGTATCCAATATGTTTTACCATAGTGTAAAATATTCATGAGAAAATAGGTTCGAAAAATAAATATTTTCCTACAAAAAAGAAGCATGTCGGAAAGATGTAGAACGTGCTTTTGGAGTTCTTCATTCACGCTTTGCAATTGTGAAAGGGCCAGTTCGTTTTAGCAAAAAAATGTGATACATGACATAATGAATACATGTATAATTTTTCATGACATGATAATTGAGGATGAATGTGATCTTGATGCTCCAATTGAAATTGATAGAGAAGTTCCACTTACAGAGGTTGATATCGAAGGGATTGTTAATATTTTTGGATCGAATTTGAAGAATTAAAGATCAAGAAATTCAATTGGCACTTCAAAACGATTTAATTGAGCATTTGCTAGTTTAGTAATTTGACCCAATTATTAAGTTTTAACAATAATTCAACACAATTGCTAATTAATATAAATCACATTATCATATAATATAATTAGTACACATAACATAAGTAAATAGCTGAAGAACACTAAATAATTGGAATATTTTTTTCTTAAATGAAGCTAACCATTAGAGAACATGTTGCTTTAATTTTGAAGAACTTCATATTTTGAAGAAGAAAATTAAGCTAATCATCAGAGATGATTTAGTAGGCATAAGAAAATTAGAAGTCATGAGTCCAAATGAATAATTTAAATAATATTTTATTAGAAAAAAGTTCTCCAACACAACTATCTAGAAATTATCAATAATTATCGTGTTTTTTTTTCGAAATGGACTATAACATCCCTATTTTTGATGTATAATGAAATACTTAATAAAATTTATTTGATTACTTATATCACTAAAGTGCATTAATTTTTTTGTCATATATCCATTTAGAGCTCAAGAGCTAAGCGTCTTTCAACTGAAGTTGTGGAATGACCTATCAGAAAGTGGTTTGCAATATCATGTGAGAGAGTCCAAAGCACAAAGAAATATCATGTGATGATAAATAAGTATTTCGAGCATCCGAAAAATTAACGCACCACCAATCGCACAGGATGAGGTCCATGGGCTGAGTGAGGGGGTATCGATTGCCCATTAACTGTGAGAAGTCGGGACGTTACAAATGGTATCAAAATCGAATTCAGACGAGTTTGGAGTCATATGTGAACCAAAACTAATATGGGTGATGATTTTGGGGTGCAACGAGACGTTGCATTATATGAGAGAGGGGGAACAATAATATCCCGATCTATTGTATATAATGGAAAGTTTAATTGGATTTATTTGGTTACCATGTCACTAAAGTGTATTTACTTTTTTGGTCATACATCCAATAAATACTCTAGAGTTAAGCGGTTTGAATTAGAGTGAATGATCTATTAAGAAGTGATTCGCGATATCTTGCAAATGAAACTAAAGCATAGAAAAAATCATATGGTAAATGCAAGGTCAGTAAATAAGTATTTCAAATTTTCTAAAATTAACGCATTCCCTGTCACCGAACGAACAATAGTTGATAACCATTTAACTGTAAGCAGTGGAGACGCTACACAAACACTCTACCAATCTGCAATACTAGCTATTTATATATATCATCTTCCACATCCAGACGTCGGCTTGTCTGGTTTAAGTTTCTTCCACGACGCAGGACTCCCGATGAACTGCTCATTATATATTGGATGGGTAGCAAAAATAAATTTCAGTATACAAACCAAATTATAGAAGCAACAGTACCAGATAGACTCATGCTACAAGAACATATAGTAAAGCCTTAATTAGTAGAGCTCATAATAAAACAATATTAGTATGCTATAAAAAGCAGTATGTTATAGAAGCAATATGTTCTCATAAATATCTTAAATAACTAGTAGAGCAATAAGTGATTCACATATAAAATTATCATATGATATATAATTTTTTTATTTCTAAAAAATATAGATATATTTATATTTATAATGTACATATATTAATTTTTATTGATAATAATAATTTATATTTAATAATATATAATTATATTTTAAATATGAAATATTATTATTTTAAAAATTGAAATACTTTTATTTTAATTATTTAAATATAAGTTTATTTTTTGTACAAATATAATTTTGTGACATTATAAAAAAATATATTTTTTTTAATTTTATATATTTTAAATGTAAATGCTTTATCAAAAATTTCATATGAAAATATTGCACAGAGAGCATTTGGAGAACACTTGCCTCTTTTAGATACTATTCTAAATGTTTTCCTAAAATTGTTGGTTAGATAATAGGAGCATAATTAATTATAATTATGTTAATACTCTACCAATCAATACTTGAAGAGCTAGAAAAGCCGAGATCCATAAAAAGTGAAACAAGGCAGAGATCCGAAAAACATAAGAGATAGCTAGAAAGAACACAAAAATGAGCACACAGATTAGATAGGAAATATGAACTAAAAGACCACACATGTATCAAAATAAGTTTGTGATGTCGAGATCCGCCGGTATGTGGCACAACCCTAAGAGTCTTGTTCATTCTTTTCTTTTTAGTTTTAAAATTTTAAGTCAACTACATTATTTACTCACAAATATAAGTAATTTTCTTTAGGATTTACCCACAAACAATATCATTTTCTTAAGTTATAGAAATTTGTTCTTACGATTCTAGTTGTTAAACTGAAATAACGTTTTAATACAATTTCACAAATACTTTACCAATAAACGTCGTGCTAAACAAAATGCACAGAATGCAAGTTTGCGTTTTGGTTAAAGAAATACAAATAAAAATCCCTAAGCAACAAACGAAAAGTTGGCTTTTTGAATAATAATAATAATAAATTAGCTTTTTAGTTCATGACAAGTTTACCTATCTATAAAAGCTGTCTACAAAAAGATTTTAAAAAAAAAACCGACTACAAAAAATTCGTAAAATTAATTGCTTATAATGAAAAGTATGCGTCCTCTTGTAATAATATTTATAAGGTTCACATACTTTTAATAATTTTCAATACTTTATATATTATATCAACTAGCATTAAAATATATGGAAACTTTTTTATTCACTTTAACGTATATACATTAGTATTTACATTATACGACTTGTGTATTATCATTTCACAGGTTTACATATTTTCTGTGTGTTTTAACACTGGGTATTGGTGATATGAGGAACGAGAGTATATCCTTTAGTTAGTCAACAAAATTCCTAATGCCACTCTCATTATTTGGTTGGTAAAGTCATATTAAACAAAAGTCCCATTAAACAATCCCCCACCAGCATCATTACCCAAAGATTAATGCTCAACCACTATGATAATTACTAATGGTCGACTGCAACCCTTAATTATAAATACTTACGAATCAGAACTAATATAAAATCAAAATCAAATCAAAAGGCTCAGATATTAGGCAATACGCTCTTGATGGTCTTTCATAGTTGAACCATAGCTATATGTATACATATACAAACTTAATGATTTGTACAAATCAAAATGTAACGTATCTAGAGTGCACAAAAGCAAAACACATACAAATATTCTAATTTGAGTACACTGCTTATTCATTGAATCCGAAAATCCATTCGTCCGTTTATTACCGTCGAGGACTTGTGTTTCTGTTAAGAACAAGCTTTGTTTATATCTTGTTTCCAACAACAAGGTTTAGGATATAAAGACCACAAGCTCTATACTTCAAATCACTTTTATCCATCTCTATATTTATTATTTATATAGTATATAGGAATAGCTCACTGAGTCAGTATGGTGGTCGTGCATGGACCCAGGTATACGGTTCGTGCCCTAGCTGACCAGCTCCATTTGGAATCAGATGCGGCGGTAAATTATAGCCCGGTCCAGCCATCTCCGACGGATCAGGCAGGCTACTCCCGATTCCCGGAGGTGAGTCTCCGCCTCCATGAATCTGTCTTGAGCCGCCGCTGCCACCAATACCACCATTTTCCTCATCTTCAATAGGCAACCTCTCATAAGTAGCGTTAGAGAAAGTGGCAGCAATAACCATGACTGACCCTATAGCCACAAGAGGGCCCACAACGCTACCTCCAAGAACCTGCCCTTGTACCCCGGCTAAGTAAACCGTTAAACCGGTTGATCCCGGTGGGGCAGGTCCAGGAAGGAAAGCACCAGTTAAAGATAAAATCTCAAACCGTCCCTGGAGTGAGACTACCCCTCCCGGTGCGGCGGCTTGACGGAGGGTGACGTTAGCTACTGAGCCTGTTCCGCTTAAAACGCAAACGCCGCGTTGCTTGCGTCTTGAGAAGTGAGCGATTGTGTCGGCAACGTCGCTGCCGTCAGAGATCTCCATGACATGGCTATGAAGTGCGTTGGGGCTATCTCTTGTCACAAACACTGGAGCTTTGGGTTTGTTTTTGGATCCTGGTGGTCTGCCTCTTGGTCTACGGTTGACCACTTCGACCGCTCCTTCTCTAGGATCATCTTCCTCGTCTTGGTCGTTTTCTTGGCTCCGATTCATAGCTATACCAAGATCTCCTTTTGTAAGAAGACTTTGGTGGTGATGGCCGGACGAGGTAGAGTGGTCTACCATGCCGGCTAAACCACTTTGGTTCGTCCACCAAGGGTTTGACATAATCGTCAAAAAATTTGGAAAGTCAATGAAAGAAAGACCAAGGAATTGTTACCTTGAAGGCTTGGGTTTTAGGGTTACAAATTCACAAGGTCAGAGGGTGTTTGTCGCTATTTCTTGGATTTTTTTTTCCTTTCTCTAACTTCAGGTGGATTAAGGAATGGTTGAATAATAAAGAAGAAAAGGGTTAATTAGGGTAGAAGAATTAGATGCAATTATGGAATTGAACTCGAATCAAAGCAAAGCAAAGAAAAGGTATTTGAGACTTTGTTTTTCTTTCCAAGAATCAATCTCTTCCCACGAAGAAGAGACGGAGAGAGAAAGTGAGCAATAATTATTTTTCCACAAGTTAGACCAAGTATTATAATTTATATAGAATCCAATAACGCAATACTACTATGTGCAGTTTCTTTTATTAATATATTTACCTGGACCCATTTTATTTTATGAGTCTATTTTAAAACCAACAATTGAATACCGATTATGCCAAAGTTCTAGGCTCCAAAAAGACCATAAAGCATTTACTGTACTCGTCTTTGTTTATGTTATCAGAACTTCCGATATAAATTAATTTTACACTCCTATTACTGAGATTTTCTAAAGAGGTCTTGGCTTTCCTTCCTTTTCTAGCCACACAGTAAAATATTTAAGGAACGATTGATCACGTTTATAATTCACATTAGGAATTCATTCAAGAAAACATGTTGATTCTATGATACAGATTTGTGAAGCCCAAGTTACAGCCTTATTCAATTGTATTAACACTAGGTGTTACCAGTAAAATTTTCAAATTTGAATTATATTTGAAAATAAAATTTTGTTAATATTTTAAATTTTATTATCTTTTACTAATATTTTAATATAAAATGATTAACCTAAACATAAATAAAAATAAAAATGTATTTAAATTATATTTAAGAATAGCGATGTATATATTTAAAATTATAATCTTAGAAATATTTTCATTTATTTCTTTGGTAAGATATATTAAATCAACTTGTATATTTTTTTTTTTAAAACCACTGTACAAAATTGTATAATTATTAAAAGAAAAACTAAATAGAATTTCTAATATTTGTAGATATCAATAGAAAATAAAATATATTATGGTTTAAAATTTATAATTTTAAAAAAGATTGTATAAAACTTTGAAAATTTATTTAGTTGTAAAAATTGTATAATTATAAAATAGAGCTAAATAATATTTCAAAATTTGTAAAATATTTTATATTTCTATTATTATATTATTTATTTTCATATTTTAATAGTTTTATTTTAATGCTGATATATATTTTATTACCATGTTCTAAAAGGTTTACCAAATATATAATTCAACATTAAATGTAATTGTTCATGTCACATTTAGCTCTAAGCCATGTCATTATTTCTAATATGTCATGTCACATGTTTCGTATAAGTGTTTGTAAAGAGGATATGTGTAAGATCACTTGGTAAATAATATCTAGGGGATAATAAAAAATTGAATTGAGACCAATTCACTTTCTGATAATATTTGCCAAATAAAATATTTTAATTTTAACGGATAGTTTATTTTCTTATTATATGAATTTAAATAAACATGCATAAATTCAAGTGTGTATATAATGACATATATTTTAATAAAATAAACATACTAATATGTATTTTGGTCAAAAATAAAATAAATTTTTGAAATAGGGAACAAGAGCATAACATTGCTCCTTTTCCGATCCATGGAAAGATAGAAAATGTATTGTGTTAGATATTTTTTGGGGTGGAAAACGAATCATTATTGAGGGTAAATGATCTATTTCCATATATATTAATAATTACACATCATCTTTTAATCTTGTCTCAATTTTATATATAAAATCAAACTTATTTATCTATAATTTTTTTAAAAAAAAAAACCGAATTCACCTAATATTTACATACAAACTAAAACAAACACATGGCGGTTTACAACCAGTTTACAAGATTTTGAAGTTTTCAATTTTAAAGTTTGTGGGGAAGGAAATCAATTTGAAGATTATTTTAGCTTTACCAAAACTTTATTAGGAGAGTGGATCAGGTTTAGTTGGATTTCAGGTTAGGTTGGTTTTAATTTATGTTTCAATGTCAACTAGTTTGATATCAATTTATGTATTAAATCATTAAAACCAAGTCAAAGTTTCGTTTGTGTAGATACGAGTTTTGATCTTTCTGATTAGGGAAGGGATAATAGGCTAAGATATATGTAATTTGTAAAATTAGGAAGGAATTGAATTATTGTGTGTAAGTGTTAAGAAATAGTTCGTTTACCCATAATTACTATGTACTGTTTGTTGGCAATATAAATAGCATAAATGTTAAATATTAACGATAAGTTCAATACATTACTATCAAATTTAATTTTAATCCATGTTCGAAACTCGCCGCCTTGGGCATGTATACTCGCTGCAAAAACGTTGCTTTGCCACCATGCACGCTGATTCGATATTTTCGGCCACTTAATCGGTGAAAAATAAAATTTCATCTTTCTGTATATTTGAAGTTTCAAATCACGTATTATCTTGTAAATCTTATATATTTTGACTGAAAATCATAATAATAAAAAGATTTTTAAGAAAAAAAAGAAATCGTAAAAAAATAAGAGAAGATGGCTCTAAGATTTACTTGTTGAAGGTTGAAGAATAAGACATTTATATTTTTTTAACTTCTTTAAACTTAGAAAAGGAAAAAAAATATCCAAAACAGACTCTACACCCTTAGAACTGAGGTTGAATTCACTTAACAAGGTGTTTATTACACATATTTAGTATATAACCCCTAAAAGAATATAAAAATCCTAAAACTACTCTTCGATTAATTTCTGTATAGTTTCCGATTAATACATTCGACCTTAATCACGCGTTGCGCCTTGAGTTATTTCAAATATTGAAAGTTACTCAATTAGGGTTAAGTGGGGTATAGTGCGCGTGAGCATTGAGAAAGGTGGGGATCATGTCATTTTCCCTTTGCCCCCCACGGCTCTCTACCCTCGCCAAATCGCACCCTATTTCTACAATAAGATATTAACATATTCTGCTTAATTAATGTATATGACGGACTTGATTACGTTTGAATAATCAAAATCCGATTTACTGACGTCTAATCTTTTTGTACATGTGCAAGTGCCCCAACCCAACAAAAAAACAATTCATATCGGTTATATAACAATTAAGGGTGAAATCTGAGACATTCGCCTTGTGGTCTATGCAAAATAAGATAACCGCGATTCACCAAAATGTTTCCGATGAAAGACATTTGAAACTGAGCCGTCACAGAGGTGGGTACTGATCGAAATCTGATTTTTTGAGGTATTCGTATCTGATCCATTTCCTCCGAATAATCAATTATTCGATTTGATTTGATTTAGTCATCCGGATATTCGGTGTCGAATATCTAAATTTTTAGAAAAATTTAACCGGATATCCGATTCGATATGTAAAAATTAAAGAAAAAATAATAAATCTAAAATTAGTATTAAATAATAATATTTTATTACAAAAATAAGAAAAAATATTTAATTTTAAAAATTCTAATAACTAATATAAGAACTAACAAATAAAATATTATAAAACTTATATAATTATAATATTTATATGTTATATATATATAATTCACTAAATATATGTATACACATATACGGAATCTTATGAGACATTCATTCCTAAAAATATTAGTATTTGTGATTTGATTTCTTTATTACGAATATTACATATTATTATTTGATTTGCTTCATAGAGTTAGGAATATCTGAAGTTTATGGTTCCAATCGAAACCAATAACGAATCGAATCAAAGTTTGCAGAAATTTTGCCTCGGCTTATGCGACGCACATATCACACATCACATGGTTTATGATCTACTCCATGTACCCACATCAAAGACAAAGTAAAAATCAGAAAGGACTTGCTGTATAAATGGTGAAGTTTTGGTGCAAAATTTTCTTTGCACACTCTTCAAACAAAGTAAAAGATCGATCTTGTAGAGAAAATTTATTATTCTCGTATACAATTAGGCTTCTGTGAAATAGAAGATTTTGAAAACTTTATAGTTTCAGATTGTGGTTTATGTCAGATATAATTTGGAATCTGTATTTAAAAAATTGGCAAGTCTCTCAAATAGACATTTTAAAGTTTTTATCAAAAAATATACCTAAAAAAATGACCAAAATAGACCTTTTTTATTTTGAATTTTTTTTAATTATAAACATCACCTCCAAAACCCAACCCCATAACCATAAGTTTAGATTAATTAACCCAAGGGATATAAATATATATTTACACCATTTACTAAAGCCTATTTTGATCATTTTTTTTCTTTGAGTGCTATTTTATGGACAATTTTTTTAAAAGTTTATTTGGTCTTTATCTCTTAAAAAATTTCGAAAAATTTAAAATTCACAAAAAAAATTTTTTACTCATCAGAAAATATGATATATATATATATATACAATATTAAAATCTTTTATATAAATAAAGTTGATCATTTCTATTTAGGAAGTGACACATCATCTCTCGTAAGTATTCTCCTTTTGACACTTTATCAAAGTTGTAAAATCTATATCTATCTCTTCTATATTAATTGAGTACATTATAATATGTGAGTTATGTCTTTCTTTTAAGAAACTACATGTTATTTCATGTCATCACTAAATAATTTTTTAGAATAGTTAGAAAATATGTTGGTCTATCTAAACATATATTATACTTCTCATTAAACTAACCATAAATTAATTAGTCATCTACGTAAAATATTTTTCTTGTTTTTAAATAAAATCTACAGAATTACCTAATGTGATTAAATACAATTAATGGTTTTAATTAATAAATATTTGATAACAATTTGTGTATTTTAATCAGAATATCTATTAAATGGGACCTTCTTACTACTATGGTTTTATGATTATTTGTATGTTTCTATAACAAATTTAAAATCATTGATCACAAAGACTCATGAGGACTTTGCAAACCAAACTGGTAACTCCGCATCCATATGAACGATAAATTACGGTTGATTCCTGGCACTACTTACGAGACTGAACACCCTTTTATTATGTGTTCGGGGTATGAATATGCTCTGAGTAGTTGAAACTTCTTTCAAGATCTTGATATCTTCCAAATAAATTGCAAAAGTTGGCCATTCTTCTGGTTCTGAAACCATATTCACCAATTGAAAACAATCAGTTGCGAATGTGACATGAAACTGTCCAAAATTCATCATACATTACATTGCCCAGATGAGCGCTTCTATTTCCGAGTGAAGGAATGAAAGAATAGCACTGGTGTTCCTTGCCCCCATCAGTCCATCAAATCCTTCTATCATGTTATACTAACTTTGTCCCGAATGATTTTCCTGATCTTTCCATGACTCATACGTAAAAAACCATCTTCCTTGTATGGAAGGTAAAGTTATCACCTCTACCTCCCTAGATTAGCCGACCCTTTGTGTAAGTGAAACATGTGACTGGACCCATAGTAATGACTATGTTTCTACCAATTTTAGAGTATCTCTGAGGCCAACATCTATGTTACTAAAAAAATTGTTGTTTCGTATTTTTAAATATATTATAAGATCCATACAAATTGATGAGCTTCTATATGCAGAGACACTCTCCAATACAAATGATCCATATTTGCTAAGAGTGATTGAGAAGGGAAAATATATGGATTCGATGGGATCCGTGAGAATGCCCAAACTTGAACCGCTAATGGACATTCAAAAACACATGGTTTATTAATTCCTCAGTTGCTCCACATCTGGCTCAATGTATATCACCTTGAATCCTTCTCACTCACAAGTTTTTCTTAACTGCTATACATCATGACACTATTTTTCGTAGAAATTGTTTTATTTTTGGTGGACTGCGTACGTTCCAACATTAAGTCTTTAGGGGAGAGACCGTGGGTCCATACACTGGCAGCGATTTTTCTCTATTGAGATAAACACGTTCCACTTGATATCCAGATTTTACCGTGTATTTCTCATTATTGGTGAAGTTCCATCATTCTCTGTCGGTTATCTGAGTCTAGCTAAATGGTACACTTTCTATAATCTTCACATCATGGGGATCCACCAAAGACCGAATTGCCTGTATATTTCATGTTCGCGATGTTGTGTTGATGAGAGAATCCACTATAAGATCAGGGCAAAGGTTTTGTTGATTATTGTTTGTTGGTCTTAGGTGAGTGGTTGGGAGCCTAAGGATCATTCCATACTGAAGTAGATGATCCTGATCCCAATCTTTTGATTAGTCCTTTGATAATCAGAGATCTAGCAGAGTAATACTGCGCTAGCCATATGATGGTGAGTATGATCTGATCGGTTCTAGGGGTGATGCATTCCTAACGTATCATCCTTTGAAAATCAAGAAAATAAGGTGTTCGTCTTCTCAATCAAACGCCAATTTTTTTTCCAAGAATAGCCATATTGAAAGCCATGAGATCTTTAAACCCCAGCCCTCCTTCATCTTTATGGTGATATAATTTGTCCCATGATTTTGAGTGCATGTCTTTTGTATTTTCCCATGACTCCACCAAAATTGTGCCACTGCACTCGTCAGTTTCTTCGTTACTACTTTTGGTAGACAAAAACAAGACATTACATGATTTGGTAAAGAAGTAACTACTGGTATTATTATCACCTGCTTTCCCCCTTGGTGAAAAACTTGAAATTCCATCCATTGACATGGTTATTTAAGCAGTTTTGGATAAAATCAAAAACATGTGTATTTGATCCCCACAAACTCTCTGGCATTCCCAAATATGACCACATCCCGCCTCTGTTATGAATCCCTAAAATATCCTAGAGCTTCTGCCGAATGGGTTCCTCAATTTTATGTCCAAGTTGAATAGAAGATTTTTGAAAATTTATCAGCCAACCCGACACTACCTCATATTCCTTCAAAATTCTGAGAATGGTTTGCAATTCCTCTTTTTTTTGCATTACAAACTATCATCTACAAAGAGCAGATAAAATATCAAAGGACATGGCCTTGCAACTTCCATTCCTGTTAGTTGTTTCTCTCGCTCAGCCTTTTTAATATTCACGATTAGGGCCTCCGTGCACATGATGAATAAGTGAGGAGAAATTGGGTCGTCCTGGCGCCAACCTCTCTGCGGGATTATGTGCCTTTTTGGATGACCATTCAATAATACTTGATATTGTACCGAAGATATACATTTCATCATAAGTTGGATCCATTGAGGATCAAACCTCATCTTGTGGAGTAAAGCCTCGACAAAATCTCACTCCACCCTATCGTACGCTTTACTCATATCCGTTTTTATTGCCATGAACTTTTTTTGGCATGACTTATTAGTCCTTAACCCATGAAACATCTTTTGAGCTATAAGGATATTGTCCGAGATAAACCTTCTCACCACAAAGGCTGATTGTGTTTCTGAAATAAGTTTGGTAAGGCAGGCCTTCAACCTCTGACATAACACCTCATAAATTATCTTTTATCCTACATTACAAAGACTTATCTGCCGTAGTTCTGTCATCTTTGTAGACCTCTTTGTTTTAGGAATCAGACAAATCTTTGTAATGTATATATGTATATAGTTTGTAAACTATATATCATATAAAAATACATAATATTTAATGTTTAAAATTTTGAAATATGTATCATAATTAAAGTGATAAAATAAATTTTTATAATTTTAATTTTATCAAATCATTAAAATATATTTTACATATCTTTATTTATTTTAAAAAGTTAATTATTTAATAAATACTAGATTTTGATCCGCGCTTTCAAGGCGTTGGAATTTTTATTAATGACAATTTTGATAAATTTACACGAGTTATAAATTTTTATCAAAAATAATAATTTTAAAGTTCTTCTATTATAATGTTTCAGTATCAAATAGTATTTTCAGACTTGTGGTTAAACTGGTATTTCTGGCAACCCATATAAAACTCTATCTAAAGATTTATATAAATATACATATAAGAATAAAATAGTATAATTTGTCTATTTAACATATCCTCCTCTATTTTGAATTATTTTAATTTTTTAAAAATTGGATATAATTTTTTAATGATAGAAAGTATATTTGATATTTTGTTTAGGAATATATTTTCTTGAACAACTCAAAAACTGTGCTAAGTTATAGAGTTTTATACACATTTATAAATTGCTTCTTCAGATATTTATTTACATATTTTGGTATTTTTCATATATATAATAATTTCCACTAATTTTAAATAAAAATATAGATAAGTTTTATTTTAGTGTTGTATCAACATACTCCAAATGGAAAAATAATAATACTCTAAATAAGTATAATATATAAAAGTTACAGTAAATACACTTTAAAGAAGTTGATGTAAATAATTTTTAAGATAATAAATATAGTGAATATGTTTTGAAAAAAAAGAAATGATGGATGAAAGAGATTAGATATTATTTAGTTTTAATTTTTTTTGGAATATTTCTTAAATTTATTTTTGGTCAATTTAAATGAATTAAAAATATCCTAAACTAAAAAGTGGCATATTATTGTAAATAACTTAAAAAGGAGAAGAAGAATCCTAGAAAGGATTCTAGTTTAATAGTATAAATTTTATAAAATATATAACTCCGCCCAATTATTACCTAGTATATATATATTGTTCATATATTTTGTATTCTTAATATTTTTCAAAAAATTAATTTTTTTTGTTTAAGAAAGATACTCTAGGCAAGAGAAATTTTGACTTATATGTGTTTAGTTTTGTGTATATTAAACATATTAAATTTGAATTTTTTTTTGAAGTGTTTATTTCTAGTTAGTTTGTTATTTTGAGTTTTGGATTTAGGTGACTTAAGTCTTCCAACAAATAATGCTCTAGAAGACTTCCACATAACTCTTCTGGGTGAATATTAAATTTAGGGTCTACAAGAATTTCAAATAAATCTTTTAGGAGGTCTTTTATTAAAAGACTTATGCAACAACCCGCCCTGTGGAACCTAGCTATCACTGCAGCGCATCGACCCCAACCCCTTACTATGGGACGAAACGCCTCCACATCCACCGGTAGGTTATTGGTGCGTTTGACATTACTCAAACCCAATATCTCACCCTTTAACAACTCTCTTACAAGACAACCTGTCACCGGTATGTTATTGGTATGCTTGACCTGCAGATCAATTGGTGACAACTTGTTCTGTGGGAGAGTAGTTAAATGATGAGGTCTTGGGTGAGTCACGCCAAGTGCACCAATAATCTACCGATAGGTGTGGAGGCATTTCCTCCCACGGTGAGGGGTTATGGTAGATGCGCTGCAGTGCCAGCTTGGTCCCACGGGGCGGGTTGTTACAATAAAAATCAAATTTTATAGTAACAACTCTCTCACATGACATGTTGTCACCAATTGACCTGCAAATCAATTCGTGACAGCTTGTCATGTGGGAGAGTTGTTAAAGGGTGAGGTTTTGAGTTCGAGTAACGCCAAACACACCAATAACCTACCGGTGGATGTGGAGGTGTTTCCTCCCACGGTGAGGGGTTAAGGTCGATGCGCTGCAGCACCAGCTGGGTTCCACGAGGCGGGTTGTTACAACTTACTTGAAAGTTTTCTGAATCAAAATATTTAATTTTATTGGAATTTTTGTCTCCTTACATAAAGAAAAATTTACACATTATCTATTTTCCTCTCAAATGGCTGGAACAGAAATGTAATGTTTCTCATTCTAAAACTCTCCAACCTCTCTCTAATCTCTCTGAACTTAAAAACACCAAATATATAGAGAAATTACCAAGAATATCATAAGTTAAGTACCACTTTTCAAAAATACACATTATCAAAAATATATTAACATTTGAGTTTACACTTTAGTATTATTGCTTAGGGTTTAGTGTTAAAGGGGTGAGGTTGAGTTTCTAAATTTTTTATAAATATTTAGAAAAAATAATTAAGTCAATTTTCATCAAAAAAATTAAGATATTTTGAAAATTGTCATTCATTAAAGGTAAATTTGCAAAGTGGTATCAAACTTATAGTAAAATTGTAAACTCTAAAATGTAAACAAATATATACTCAGGGAAATATTCTTAATGGTAAGATAAGCATTTGATCAATAATAATGAGCAAACAAAATTGTGAAAGTTAGTGTTACTTTTAAACTAGACTAGACTAAACATTCTCAAATATTCACTAAAATTAAAATTTCATTTTATTGTCTATTCACTCAACCAAACGTAAAAATTAATGTTGACATAATATATATAACCAATCTATTGAAACTAAAGGCATAACTAAGAACCATAAAAAAAAAACGAATAGGAAAAATGGATATGAATAAAATTATAGAAGAAAACTGTAAAAAAAAAACTCTCAACTTACAGAGAAAGCAAAAATAATTTCAATTTTGGTTTAAGCCATTTTAATCACTATTTTTTTCTAAATTTTCCATTTTAAAATTCAACTTTTGTTACCCAAACCTTTTAAGTTACACAAAAGTTAGCTGTTATGTCGATTTAGCGGTTGACTTTTTGTGTATCTTAAATGACTTGGTCAACAAAAGTTAAATTGTTTTTTAAAGAATTGATTATTAAATGCTTAAATGGAATTTTATGTTTTTTTTTTCTTTTTAAATCTAAATTTTTAACTGATTTCTCTCTTTGAGACTGAAATATTTAATTATTTTACTAGTTAATTTTTCAAGAATTTTTTTTAATTTAAGTTAATTGCATTCTCTGTCTTTGAATTCACGTTCTTGCATCATTTTATAATGGATTAAGTAAACATTTATAGTAACAACGAGTATGATTTAGATATATTTGTAAAACTAGCAAATAAATGAGCTAAGAATATGGTTGCATATATTATTATGAAAGACCGATTTTTGTAACTGCAAAACAAAATGTCAAAGTCACTTCAAATCAAATTCAAGATTTTCACTGATGTGTGTGGACAAGTGTAACAACATCTGACAATATAGATTTTTGTTGGGCTAAAATATTGGTATATCATCATTTTTATTTCGGTAATATGTGAGTCGCTAATAAGATGACAATATATTTGAATATTCTAAGAAAACTCTATGTCTTTAAACTTTGTTGATGTTTCATTACATGAGGCACACCCAAACATATCAAAATAGTGTCTTCTTGTCAATATTTGTTATTATAATGGATGCAAAATCTCATTTTAACGGAGTAGCTAAGTAAAAAAATTAGATTTTTCTAATACAAGAGCGAAAGCCGTTAAAAACTCAGAATTTTCAAGACGAGTCAACTGTTAAATGGATTAATGTTGAATTTTAAAGTATCTAAAATGGGTTGGTCAATAAAAGTTAAAGATTAAAATGGAAAATTTTAAGAAATTAGAAATTAAAACGCTTTAAACAGAAGCTAAAGGTTATTTTTGTTTTTCTTTGTAAACTCAGGTTTTTTGTCTGTCTTCTCAACATTATATGAACAATGAGGATGATTATTCCTTATCGAATTTAGTAAGGAATTTTTTTTATATTACTCTATAATAAAAAAGAATGAGAAGGAATATCAAGAAAAAACTATTCCTTATCTAAATGGTTAATATTTTTAAGAATTTATGAAGGAATGTAGTGTTCTTCTTCTTTTTTTGGTCACCATTCATAGCTTAAAAATAAATTTTGTCTATATATTTAATAAAGTAAAAAAAAAATAAACATTTATATCATCATATAACATTTAATTCTATTACATATAATGATCAATTTTTCTGCAACTTATGCGATACCACCGAGAAACTCCACGGAAAATGATTTCATGATGGCGCTCTCCCGGAAACACTTGGATCGACGGACGGTTCTGCATGTATGATATCTTCGATGGATAAGCTCTTTCCGCAACATATACCACAACGAACGGCTTTGCCTGCAGTACTATGGAATCTCTAATAAACTTTGTATTCTCTAATCTGCAAAAATTCACGTTGCCTAAGATTAAATTCCAACGGATGTAAAAACCTTTAAACTTGATCTCTATCACACAATGCTTCCACAAAGTCAAAATTTCTTTGTGAAGGACGAAAAATTATTTAATATTCAATATTTGTTAAAAACAAAAAAAATATTAGTATTTAAAAAAGAACATCTGGTCTGATTTGATATCAACATTAATACATATATACATGATTATATTTAAAATTATATTTAAATGATATAATGTTATATTTCTATATAAGTTTTACAATATTATTTATTCACTAAGTTGTTTATTTGGTTATCTATCTATATTAATAAAGTAAAACAAACTATTTTTTCATTGATCCACTTAAACAATATACTACACCAAAATTTGACATCAAAACATAGTTTTAAGACTTTTTTAATTCTCCAACATCTCTTATTTTTTTTATCATTGTTAAGACGAAATAAATTTACCTAAAATCTAATTGTCCATAAATATTTTCTAATCATCATGCGTTTTCAACTCAACTAAAATGAACATCAATTTTACCCTACAATGGTAATTAGTGAAAGAATATCATTCACAGAAAAAAAAGACTCTAAATAAAAATACGAGAATCCGTTTCACATTTGTTTTGTTTCATCAAATCAATACCGAAAGAAACAATTTCTATAGCACAATCTGATCATAAAACTGATAGAAAATAACATTTAAATATTTTCTTAAAATCTTCTTTTATATTAAAACTTAAAATGGGGGAAATAACAACCACAGATTTACACATAATCAAAAAATTGTTTTAAAAATAACCATTTAAAAATGAACAAGATAATCATTTAACATCATGTAATCCACACCGATACTAACATAAGCCGCAGAATGACCATATAACAATTGAGTGTTCTTCAAATATGACTCAAAATTTGGAGTTAACCCGAAAAGTAATACATATTTGTTTTTGAAATTTTCATTTGTTCAATTCACTTTTGAAATTTATGTTATTCACGAAAATGCAATTACTTTTTTTCCAAAAATAAGTGTTTTACTCTATCATCCTCATCTTCACCAAGTATTTGCAATATTGTCATTTCCATCAATACACTAGCACCATGAATAACCAATTTGAAGCTCTTAATGCACCAAAAAATTGATTTTTTCTCTTTGTATCTCATTTTTATGAAAACAAACCACATCTCTTTCACTTTCTTCAAAATTCATCCAAAATACAATATTTTGATTCCAAACTTTGTAAGTTTCATAGAGACATTGAAGCTCATGATTTTTGGTCACTAATAAGTTGGTATCTTTCGTGGGGAAGTTATGTGTGCTTAGAGAAGCTAAGCAAGTCATCTCACGGGTTCAATGTATGAAATCAATTTTTTTTCCAGATATGCACGTTTAGAAGTCTTCTCTATCGAGAAGATTTTTAGAGAAGTCTTCTGGTCATTGCATAGGTTAATTTTACAATTGACATTTTTGTGTGTTTTAATAGAAAACTTCCCAAAATTCTTCTCACTTTCCCATGTTAACAAAAAAAACGAGAAGAATCGAGAAGTCTTCTCAGATAAACGTGTTACTTTTGCAATTGACTGAAGTTTGTCGGAAATTTGACTTTTTATAGAAAGCTTCTCGGGAAATCTTCTAGGAGAGGACTTAATGGTGGAAGTCTTCTTTATTGTTAAATCAAGTCTTCTCACTGTCGCAAAAAGTCTGCATATGTTACTTTTTCAATTGGCAATTCAATAATGTCAAGTACTTTTTGAAAAAAATAATATTGTAAACATGAACATATCTACCAAATTCTTTTCATAAACATATCTTCAAATTTACAAAATAATCCGCAACTAAAAGAGTACACATACAATTCATAAAATAGACCATAAACAAAACTACTACATATGGAGCTAGATATAATTCCTCAACATAGATAAGCTTGAACTCCACTTGATATCATCCATTTGTACCACTTTGGGAAGAAGACTTCGAAAGACTTCTTGCGAAGTATTCTACAAAAAATGCATTAGAAGAATTTTCAAAAGTTTTCCAAGAAGTCATTCGACAGTCTTCTAAGAAGTCTTCTGAGAAGTCTAACTGAGCTCTGAAAAAATCTGCATATTCAAAACATTCAAATGGATTTAAAATTGAGAAAAAAATCAAAAAATATTTTTTATGATTAAATAAGAAACAAGACAGTCATATTAGTTTGAATCTATAATTTTTAGAATCTAACATATAAACACATACAAAAATACATGTCCAAGAATAAAATTGTACCACTTTGGGCAGAATACTTCAGAAGATATTGTGAAGACTTCTTGGGAAGTCTATTTCTTGGGAAGTCTTCTATCACAAAATGCATTAGAAGACTTCCCAAGAAGTCTTCCCAAGAAGCCTTCCAAGTAGTCTTCACAGAAGTCTTCCAAAGTCTGACTCAAATCTAAAAAATTATGTATATTCAAATGAGTTCAAAACAAAGAAAAACTTCAAAATAACTTTTTATGCTTAAATAATAAACAAACAGTCACATTAGGTTGAACCTATAACTTTTTAGAATCTAATATATAAAACACACATAAGTACATATCAAAACTTTATAGGTCTATTTTTGAAGAAGTGAAAGATGAGAACCATGTAATGAAAAATCTGTAAGAACAAGAAAAATTAGTGCCAAAAACATAAGAAAAAAAAGAGAAATATATTTAAAGTTTGCTGTTTTCAAGTTCAAAAAGATTAGAGAGAGGTTGGAGAATTTTAAAGTGAGAAACATTAAATTTTTGTTGTAGCCATTTAATAGGAAAAAATAGCATGTGTAAATTTTATTTATAAAATGAGAAAAAAATTCTAATTAAGTTAAATATTTTCAGTTCAGAAGACTTCCCAGAAAATCTTCTAAACCGCAGATTTATTATCCGTCCAAGAAATCTTTTAACATAATGCACTAGAAGTCGGAAGACTTCTTGGGAAGTCTCTTAGGAAATCTTCCAAACTATAAAATCAAATAATTAACTAAATAGCAAAAAATGTCTTCATCAAACTTTAAATCAACTTATAAGATTTTTAATATACACAAAACTTAACACATAAGGGTTAAAATTTTTTTTTAAAAGTCAAGATTCCAAAATCTAACCTTAAAGATACAAACAATACAATAACATATGTTACCAGTCTCTAAACAAAAGACTATCATGTCTTAATCTAAATTCACTCATCTATGTTGACAATAATTCAATTTTAGTTAATGTAAATTTAAATCATTTAAAAATGTCTATATTTACAAGATTAGGATTTTTTTTCCTATCAAAATATATTTTATAAAATCTATAAATTATTTTTAAGATCTAATCCATGAGAAAACTTCCTCAACGACTTATGCAAGACTTATATAAGACTTTTGGAAAACCTCACATTAAGCGGGAAGCCTAAATTCAATGATTAGACGTGAAACTTTAATTCTTCTACAATTTAAGCGGAAAATTGTATACTTTCTTGTGAAGTCTTCAATGAAGTCTTCTAATGCATTATATGTTAGAAGTCTTCCCAAGAAATCTTCTCGGAAGTCTTCCAAAACCATATAATCAAAAATTAATAAAAATAACACTTCCTTAAACTTAAGAAAAACTTAGAAAGTATCTTAAATCAAGTTATTAGATAGCCACTAACACATATCTGTCAAACTAAGAAAAAAAAGATAAGATTTCAAAATTAAACAAAAAAAATACCAACAATAATACAACATATGTTACCAAAGACTATCCTCACTCAATCTACATTCACTCATTTATGTTGCAAACAATCCAATTTTACTAAATCTAAATTTAAATCATTTATAAATATTGAGTTACATGATTTCAAATTTTCCTCATATAAATATTTTCTTATAAAAAAATTAAATTATTTTTAAAATATATTGTACGAGATGTCTTCTCACGCGGAGAGTTATAGTGGTAAACCTCAATACAAGTTTTTTATTTGGTTATAAGAGGTTTATTGTAATTTCACTAGTCTTTTGGGCTACTTGTGCATTTAATTGAATTTGGGGTATATTTTTGCATTAAAATCAAGTTGTAAATAATATTTGGCAAATTTTCCATAACAATTTGATGCAAATTTATCTCTCAAATAGTAACATCCAGGCTCACTACATCAAAAGACTTCAAGGAGGGTGCATTCAACTTGGAATTTGAGGTGATTTATATTAAAATTGCAGACCTACTGTTATTCAACAAAAACTTTTTTGTCAAAAAACTTTAAAATCCTGTGTTATTGAACTTGTAATTTCATAAAACACTCTCAAAATCCGCTGTTATTGAAAAAAAATAGGTTGGAGATTTTAGAGTGTTTTACATGCTTTCAGAGTGTTTGAGAGGAGTTTCTTAGTTATTCTAGAGTGTTTTAATAAAATCATACAAAAATTTCTAATTCTCCGACAATCATATAAAATTTCATTAAAAATCAAATCACTTAAAATTTCACATTCAACGAATATCAAAAGTGAAATTTAAACCGCAAGGATGGCAAGTTAGTCTCATTTCAAAAATAGTGCAGAAAATGGTCGAGCACATATATAGATGAGATTTGTTTCCTCTACAAAAAGTTCAACCAAAAGTGAACTTTAATAATTGAAATTAGAAGAAAAAAAAAACAAAGCGTAATGCAAAATACTATATAATTTTTTTTCAAATGTATTACTAATGAATTTCTCTTCGCGAAGGCGGCAAACCTTAGTAATGCTAAATTATTGAAATGGTTTTAGGAATATGTAAAATTTTATGAAGGGCATATTCGTTTTTATATTTAGATTTAGTATAATATTTGAATACAACTTCTAAATATTGCATCCAACCGTGTTCGTATTTGTAGATGGTATTTGCACTTAGATAAAACATCTGGATGTTAATTATTTGCTTTTTTTATTTCATAATTGATTTTGAATCTTATTAGCTAAAAACTAAAAATTAGATGATTTATATATTAATAATAAATTAATTATTGTATTTGCAGTTTTCGTGAAAAAAAAATGTTATTTTGCATTTGGTAGGCAAACCTGATTTTATGATTTTAATGGAAAAATTATTTTGGATTTTTTTAAGGGAAACCTCAATTTACAGTTTTGAAAGGAAAAAAAGATTTTTGGCTTTGACAAAAAAAAATTGATTTTACGGTTTTGGCAAAAAATAATTGATTTTACGGTTTTAACAAAAAAATCTAGATTTTACGGTGTTGGCAAAAAGTTCAATTTTAAAGTTTTGATAAAAATTTGAGTTTACGTTTTTGATGAAAAAATGTGAATTTACATTTTTTTTTCAGAAAAGCAGGAATTGTTTTGGTGGAAAAAGGTTACTTTTGATTTAAGATATATATCTAATAATAACAATAAACTATATAAAACTAGTTAATTTTATATTTTTTTAAAATGTTATTAGATTTTTTTTTATTTTGAAATGCTACTTTTGAATACAAACTATTCTTTTTTATATCTCAAAATAGTGTCTAAACGAACAACATTGGAGCATTTGCATATCCAGATGGGAATATGGCCTAAATCATATAGGAACCATATTTATTCTCTTTTATCTCATTCCTCACTATTTACACTGTTGTTACCTATCTAGGCCTAAATTTACGTATAATGTGAAAGTGATATGACCAGAAACTGTATTGGAAAATGTACATGTCAACTTGTCAATGTTTGTCAACTCGTCACCTAAAGTAGAAAAAATCAAACTGATTTAAAGTGTTCTGTCAACTTGTGATTTTTATCCAATATTCAAAAATTAAACATTATTCAGCATAAATCAATATGCACGGAAAATTGATTTCTAGCTACCAATGTGCTAAACGTTTCCACAGAAAAACTTAAGGAGGTTATTGGGGGATGAATTTGTGTAGAATTTGTAAATTTTAAGAATCGATGGATTTTAAAAGTTATGTGGATTTTGAAACTATATATGCATTGAGTTATAAAATTTGATCATAATTTTTCTCAGATTGGTATAGATTTTTTAATGAATTTGTATCACCACTTTTCTGTCATTCTTTTACAAAGTAATAAATATAGAATTTATATTATTCTAAATTATATAGAAAGATTATTTGTTTTTCTTGAAAAAATGTTCTTTTGTTAAAAAGGAAAGTAATAATAATACATACAAAATTATATTAATATGATAAGATGAATACTATACAAACAAATTTAATCGTATTATGTTTTTTAGTCATTCATATGTTATTTTAATTTTTAATAATTAATAATAAAAAAATATAAATATAATTTTATATTAAAAATGAAATTATATAAAATGTAATATATGAATAATATATAAATATAATTATATATTCAAAATATAAGTATATAAAATTTAATTATCTATTCAAAAATGTAAAACTCAATATTGGACATATGATTTGGATTGAAAGTTCAATAGATATTTGGTAACAATAATTATTTGTTTTTTCTTTAGTTTTATCACATGTATTTTGAAAATCTCATGGATACATATCATATTTTGAAAGTTTAGTATTATGAGTAAAAATGAATAGAATTCATGTCCTAATAAAACTAGATTTAGTTAGAATTAAAGAAATAATAAAAACTAATTTTTTTAAATAACAAGGAATTTGAATAAATTTTGAAAATTCTTACACCAATAACAATTGATTATATCAAGATTTTTTAAATCCATGAACCAATAGCAAATGAGTTTCAAAATTTTAAAAGTTCATGAAAATTCCCTTGCCAATAATTCTCCCTTAATAATTAAGCTACCTTATCAATCAATTAAGCTTTTTGCAGTCAAGATTGTCAACAAGATCCAGGATCTTGTTGTTTGTGATCAAATAGTTGACAGATCATAAAGAGGATTTTACTACATTACATGAAATGACATGAGATGATTGTACTTAAGACAAAACAAGTGTCTCGATCAACCATTTTCTTTCGGTTCACCAGTGCCTTCTCAATCTCTTTCTTTGTCCTGTTTTTTTATATGGGCCCCTCGACTACTTATTCATCAGGAGAAATCAAAAAGTAAAACTAATGTTTTAGATTCCTAAACGAAACACGTACCGATGTAACAAGTTCAGCCTTTGATGTAGTGTACTAGCCTGCAAAGCCAAATGATTGTCGTGCCGTGCCATAAGCTTTCCGGGTCTCGGATGATAATAACAAATATTTTTGTTCTAAGTAGAAGAACGACAACTTGAAACCAGACGGTAAACAAAAACACGCTATGAGTTTGCAACTTCTTCGATTTGACTTCTTTCAAAAGATCTTTGTTGTGTTAAAATCAAATTTTGTTCAGATATAAATTGTATAGAGAAACACAAAAGGGGTGATGCATAAACAAAGGATAATGTACACTAGTGTAATACAAAATCTATTTCACAAACCAATTTGAAACGGTTGATAATTCCTGCCATTGTTCCCCTCGCCGAGTCCACTTTTTCCCTGGACATAGAACAACAAATGACATAGAAGATTAGATATGTACACACTGAAACATATAACCAAACATCAGCCTACCACTTTGTCTAGCAAGCGGTTATTACTCTCAACTTCTTCATGGATGTCTTCAGTCACCTGAAAATATTATATATATTACTAGTTACTTACATAGATCTCAGACAATGGTTTAACGTCAAGAGTTGGAGAAAGAGGATAACGTCAAGAAACCAAAAAAGGCATTTTCTTGATTTCATAACTCAAGATTCAATCCGCTTTTGGGAATGTATTTAATCTGAATCCGGCAAGTACGAAGGTATGCAAAATTAAATTGCAGCTTATTTGAAAGACGCTTTATTGAAGATCAAGAAGAATGATTACAAAAGAAGAAGATTAATACTTATTGATATTAGGTTAAATCGGCAAGAACAGTCATCAAGATAAAACCCTAGTTCTTGGGCCACAGTGGATATAACATGGTTTTTATGGGTTTTAACCATGATATAAGTCCGACTTTATAGCTTACTCCCTCTATTTCATATTAAGTGTCACTTTAGCTTTATGTACACGGATTAAAATAATAATTAATTTGCATATTTTCTATATAAAAACACAACTATTTATACACTTAACAATATTTTAACCAATAGAAAGATAAATTACAATATAAAGTTAATAAAGTTTGCATCGAAAGTCGAAAACGACATTTATTTTTCAACAATTTTTTTCTCTAAAACGACATTTAATATGAAAAAGAGGGAATATTAAATATGTTTGGAGTCGTTTTAAAAGTCTGTTCGGGTCTAGGTACATTTTAGGCAACTTTAGAGATTTTGGAGCAATTTGAGATGCAAAACTATGCAGATACGTCAGAATTTTAGCAACGGATGGAGGTTTTACTACCGATGGATGAAGCTCATATTGTGACACAATATACAGAATTGAGTTAGATATCCAATTCCGGCAGTTTAAGAACGATCCATCGGTTAGATAAAAAATATGCTCGTTTTACAGAAGAGTGGTCCATTTGACGCACGAGAAGAAGCTGTCGAGCTTGTAGCATGGTGTCAAACAACACCATTTTGGGTGTCAAACAACACCCCTTCTACAGAATCAGCTGACTCGTGATTGAATGAAGTTTCAAGAATTGTAATTCCCCCCCCCCCAGAATTTCCCTTATTTACAAAGGAGATGAGAGCGTTTTAAACCTATATTATCTATTGTTAAGCCATTGTAGAGGCTAAGCTTTATTTAAGTTTTAGGAAAAAAGAGAACAAATCTTTCAGAGTTTTCTTGGAACTCATGTTTCATGATATATATTCAGTCTTTGATTATGTTTTATCTAATGATGTCTGAGTAAACTACCTGTAAGGTTTAGCGATTTCTAGGGCTTAAAGTCAAACTACTGACTGTTAGTATTTCTAGGATTATTTCTCATATTCTACATCAAGATTTTTTATTATACTAGGATCTAGATTAATTAACTAGAACCTATAATCATAGGATAGTTGTAAGACGTAAGAGTGTAAGCAATTACATGAACCTAATCATGTTGAACTAGATACAAGAAGCTGGATATCAATATAACTCTGAGCATTCATGTAAAACTTTCGGTTCGTGGTCGAGGAAATTGGATCGAGAGGTCGTGTATCATTGTCACCAGGAAGATGTGTATTCCTTTGTGATATTACGGTCTTCCAAGATTTGTTTGCGTATTTTTTTAGAAAGCGTTTTCGCATAGCTCGAGGAGCTTTATTTACGAGAATTATTGTCTTATGCCGCATTGGATAAGTGGTTCTGATCGATGGATCATGCTTTCAGTTGGTTGTTAGGAATGATTTTTTTATGGATAATTTATCGTATGATTTCTGCTTTGGGTTATATGAAAGTTGTTTGTGTAGTTATCTTTGGGTGTTTGGATAAATAGTAGATTGTCGTTTTTCCGTTTGATGGTTTCGACGGAGTGTTAACGTGTGTTTTGTATAAGAGTTGACCAAGCGTTTGAGTGAAAATGCACTTTCTAACTGCCGAAAAAGTTTTAAAATGTCAAGTACATAGGAACCAACCTTTAAAGAAGCGAGAGTAGGCATGGGCACTTTCCCTGATACCCGAACCCGACCCGAAAAATTCGAACCGAAATCTGAATCGAAGTAGCAAAATACCCGAACGGATATTGATTTAGGAGAGATTTGGATTTCTGAACCTGAACGGGTAATATCTGAACCCGAATGGATATCTGAAGATAACCCAACATAAATATATTTAACTTTATATTACTAGCTTATATCTGTCATTTTATTTAAAATATTTATATTAATGTTACATATACTTTAAAATTATATAATATACATATAATTACGGACAAAATGATTTGATACTCACTTAAATGCATGTCAAGCTTTTTGTTTCATGTATTAACAAAAGTTACATCCAATTTTTTTAAAAAATAACCTAATCAATGTCTATTTATTTTTGAAATTTTATCTCCAAATCTATTAATCATCCAATCTATTAAAAAAAGTAAAAAACCAATTAAGTGAAAGTAATATTTTTAAATACAAGAAACTTAAAAAATGAAAAATATTTTTTTTTCTTTCAATATCTAAATATCCTAACCCGCGCCAAAATAAACGAACCCGGACTAAAAATAACCGAACTATAGAAATACCCGAACGGATTCTATATCCCTATACCGAAATACCCCAAAATACGAAATATCTGACTTAAACGCCCACCCCTAAGTGGGAGTATAAGTGTAAATGTATGTGTATATCTATGAGTAAATGTATGCGTAAAATGGGTATCCGAAGATAACCGAACATAAGTATATTTAACTTTATATTACTAGCTTATATCTCTTATTTTATTTGAAATATTTATATTAATGTTACACATACTTTAAAATTATATAATATACATATAATTACAGACAAAATGATTTTATACTCACTTAAATGCATTTCAAGCTTTTTGTTTCATGTATTAACAAAAGTTACATCCAAATTTTGAAAGCAATAACCAAATCAATGTCTATTTATTTTTGAAATTTTATCTCCAAATCTATTAATCATCCAATCTATTAAAAGAGTAAAAAAACCAATTAAGTGAAGGTAATATTTTTAAATACAAGAAGCTTTAAAAAATGAAAAATATATTATTTTTTTTTCAATATCTAAATATCCGAACCGACCTGAAATAAACGAACCCGAACCAAAAATACCCGAACTCGACCCAAACTATAGAAATACCCGAACGGATTCTATATCCCTATACCGGAATACCCAAAAATTCGAAATACCCGACCGAACCCGAACGGGTATCCAAACGCCCACCCCTAAGTGGGAGTATAAGAGTAAATGTATGCGTACCCACTCCCCCCCCCCCCCCCCCCCCTCTTTGAGAGGGAGGGACAACTGAACCCGTCTTTTGATAGGTTCCCTATGTACCTCTTCCGAGGATTAATCCGTCCCATAGTTCATTGTAGCGATGTTTCCCTTTAGTGATAGTATTTCTTGAGATGCACTGCGTTCCAGGTTCTCGTGATTTTGGCATTTTCGATGTTGGTGATATTTTAAGCTCCTGGTCGGACTACTTTTATGAGTTTGTAAGCTCCTTTCCAGTTTTCTCTGAGTTTGGTTGCATTTCGTTCAACAATAGTTTAGAAAACTTTCTGTAAAATCAGATCGCCCTCATTGAATCTGTGATTTCGTACGTTTAATTTAAAGTACTTTGTGGCAGATTTTTGGTATTTTTGTATGAATACCTGATATCGGCGATTATTTATGAGGTCAAGATCGTTCAGAAGCAGCATATTATTCAATTCTTCCTGTTCTGGTAGTAACCGTTGTCGTACTCCGCGGAATTTGACTTCTTTAGGAATTACGCATTCCAATCCGTAGACGAGGGTGAAGGGAGTTTCTCATGTTGCACGTCGAGGAGTTGTCCGGTGGGACCAGAGGACTCTTTCGAGCTCCTCGATCCAGCGTCCTTTCTTTGAGTTTTATTTATTGCCCTGGCTTGCCCGTTTCCTTGCGGATATCAGGGTGTTTATTTGGTTAAACGTACCATCCATTTTTTGCACCATGCTTCGAATCTCGTTGAGATGAATTAAGAACCCCTATCGGTTAGGATTTTTTATGGGCTTCCATGCCAACATATGATGTTTTTCCATACGAAAATTGACTTGTACATCTTTGATCGTAAAATCCGCTTCAACCCATTTTGAGAAGAAATCGGTTAAGATTAGTTGGAACCTTTTTATTAATTTGTGTAAAGGTCCTACAATATCCATCTACTAGCGCATGGACGGATATGCTGCTGATATTGACGATAGAATCTCATCTGGCTGATGGATCATTGGCGTGTGTCTCTGGCATTTTCGCATTTTTGTATAAATTTCTCGCTATCTTTAACCATGGTTGGCAAATTGTAGCCATGATGCTTTATTTTGATTGCCAGAGACCTTATGCCATAGTGATTTCTGCAAGATCCGGTGTGCTTTTCTCCATTATTATTTTCGCCTTGTTGCCCTCGACGCATGCCGTGAGGGGATTTCTCTGTACATCATGACGTATTTGGTTGCTTGGGTTTTGACGTTTCTGGCTGCCCATCTCTTGGTTAGAAGTTCTCCATCGGTGATGTATGCGTGAATAGCTTCCAACCATGGCTTTTTGCAGTCGAATTCGGGTAGATCTGAATTTTCCTCGAGGGAAGGTCGATCTCATCCGCATCGTTGTCTCGAAAGTGGATCATATTTGTGAAACTAGGTGGCTCTATGCTTGGATGATCTATGAATTTGGCAGTATTACTCTTTGAAGACCCGGATCGGAGCTGAATTCTAGAACTGCCAAAGTGTCGGCCTGAACGTTTTCTCCTTGAGGGATGTGTCTAACGGCGAATTGGTCGAAATATTTGGAGAGATCCTGGACTAAATTTTGATATGAGTCCATCCTTTTATCCCTCACCTCGTATCTTTAGACTGTGGGCTAGCCGTAGTCATGCGAGTAGTGCCTCGTACTCTGCCTTGTTATTGAAGGTATGGAAAGTTAATCGGAATGATTGTTCCAGCACTTCCCGATGGGTAAAGTAAGACGAATTCAAATTTTGTAACCTTGTTTAGATGAACATTCATCGACTTGGAGTATCCTGGTTGAATTTGACCTGTGTCAGGTTCGAGTCCACAAACCACTGAGAGCTCTGGCATCGGTTCAGGCTAAATCCTGAAGAAAGCTAGAAAGCGCTGCTCCTTCCATCGGGAGTTCCATTAGAAAATCAGCAAGTACTTGCGACTTGGTGCATGTCCTTGTCTGATATTTGATGTCATATTCTCTCAACTCCACCGCCCATTTTGGTAGTCTTCCCGATTGACTGAGGCTATGAAAAATTTTCTACAGCGGGAAGGTGTTGGGGATTACGATTTTGTGTGACTTGAAATATGGCCTTAGTTTCTGAGCCGACATTACAACAGCGAGTGCTAGTTTTCCATCAGTGATATCGCTTTTTGCCGTCAGTTAAAATTTTACTAACGTAAAAATAGATTTTTGCTTGCTGCGTTCTTATTTGATGAGAACGCCTCTTACGTCCGTTGTGGATACCATGATGTAGAGGAACAAGGGTTCTCCTTCGACACGTTTCGCGAGTTTTGGGAAAGTCGTTAAGTAGTGCTTCAGCTTTTTGAAAGCTTGTCTGCATTCTTCGGACCATTCAAATTACTTATTCCCTCTCAAAGTGTCGTAAAATTCAAACATTTGTCTATTGACCTTGAGATGAAACGGTTGAGTGTTGCAACTCGCCCGTTCAATCTTGCATTTTTTGTTTTGTTTTTGGCGAAGCCATTTCGATTAGTGCCTTGATATTTTTTCCAATTTTCTTCTATTCTTCTGTAAGTGACTAGGTAACTGAGGAATTCACCTGATGCCACTGCAAATTTTCATTTCGTCAGATTTAATTTCATGTTATGCAGGTTTAATCTTTCGAACATTCTCGCACGTGTGTGGTGTGATCTTTTTCCTCGAGAGGTTTTACAAGCTTATCATCGATATAAACTTTCATGGTTTTCCCGAGTTGTTCGGAGAACATTCGTTTCATGAGTCTGTGATGGATTGTGTCAGTACTCTTGAGACGAAGAGGCATCACTTTGTAGCAATATGTGTTGCAGTCTGTAATGAATGCGGTTTTTTCGCGGTAGTCAGGATTCATCGTGATTAGATTATACCTATAGAAAGCGTACATAAAAGATAGGAGTTTTTTTCCTGCCGTTTCTTCGACCCTTCGATCCATGTGGGTAGTGGAAATCTTCCTTTAGGACATGTTTTGTTGAGATAGGTAAAATCAACGCAGACTTGCCATTTTCTGTTTTTCTTTTTTACCACGACGGAATTGGCAAGCCAATTTGGGTATTTGACCTATTTTATTGACCCAACTTTCAGGAGCCTTTCGACTTCGTCATTGACTGTGTTTGTGTGTTCTGGCCCAAACTTTCGCCTTTATATTTGAGTGGTATGAATTTTGGATCGAGGCTGAGTTTTTGAAATATTACGTTGATGTCAATATCAGGCATATCTTCTGCGGCTCAAGTGAACGTGTAAATGTTCTCTTTTAAACAAGCTATGAGCTTTTTTTAGTGGTTCACGGAGGTTAGCGCCGATTTTGATGCACCGCTCAGGGAACATCTCGTCGAGAAACACCGATATCACATGTTCACACGTTGGTTCCATTTTTCTTCTAAAGCTTCGGCTTTCCATATTTGCGAAAAGGATTTTGTTTCGTCTTGTTCCATTGGCGTTTTCGACGGAAGTCAGTTTTACGTTTTGTATTTTTCCGTTGAATTTAAGTTTAAAGCATAGGCCTTCTTCGTTTCAGTTCTGCGGTGAAACATATTCATGATTCTTTCTGAATTCCCATATTTTTTTATTCCTAAGGGCATTGGAAAATTTAAGCATAGCTGGTAAGTCGATGGGACGGCTCTCATGGAGTTTATCCACATAGTTCCTATGATTACGTTGTATGACGCAGGATGGTCAACATCCAAGAATCCTACGATTTTTGTTATGTGCTTAGTTTAACTGAGAGGTTAATCGTGGAAGGTCATAGTCGTTTCTCCGGAAAATGCCAACAATGGGCTCATGCTTTCTATGATTTTAGAAAGGTCGATTTCCATTCCTTCCAGGGTGATTTCGAAGATAATTTTAGTCGAGCTTCTTCTGTTGGCTAACACTCTTGCAACGTCGAGAGCTTGAATCGTTAAGGAGGTCATTGTGTGGTTAGGCTGGATTGGCCGTTTCCCTCTCCTCGAACGATATGAATTTGTTATCTCTTTGTTCTGACATCTTTCTTGATTAAGCGTTCAGTGATATTGAGTAGGAGAATTACCCCCCACTCCTCCTTCTAACGCCAAAAAAAAAGAGAAACGGAGCTCTCACTGTTTATATTTGTAATGGAAGAAAGCATAACTTTCTTTGAGGATCCGGATTCTCTGTGCAACCACACAAACACAAAAAAGAGAAAGACAGAAAAAAATTGTAAAGTTGCACAAAAGCTTTTTATTGATTATGACAACAGACTGTACGGAAATCCATCAACAGTGAGGAACAACAGAATGAAATGAAAAACGTTTAAGCATAAGCTTGCTAGTCTAACCACTTAAACACAATGTTCTCTAAAGCTAACATGAGTTTCTCAGAAATTTGTCTTTGGATCCCTTCTTGAATTTCCAAGGAGTTGTTTATATAGTCTCTCAAAATCGGTTGTGTTGCCTTTTTCCGTACATTTGTATCTTCCTTTTTCCCATTTTTTTTCGTATCTTCCCAGATATGAGTTTATCCTTTCCGGAAATCTTCCATTATTCTGTTTTCTTCCTTATTCTTCTCCAACTAAACGGTCATTGAAGTTGAGCTAATTTAAACTTAAAGTCATAATGGGCCATTTTGGGCCGTTTTACAATTTACGATGAATCTCAGAAAAAAACCATCAATATTTTTGTAGTTATGGTCTTTGGTGCCATTGGTCTACGGAATAATAAAAAAATTATTTTATCGGAAAAATTCAAGTGTTTAAGTAACCATTTTTGACTCTATGTTTGGGTAAAAATTTACGATAAAATAAATGTTTCTTTTTTTCATCATAAAATATCAATGGCAACTCCGATTTTAATGAAATTAAGAGTTTTTCGGACGAGATTCAACGAGAATGAGACGAGACGAAAAATGGACGATGAGTAGTGTGTGCTATGATACGGGTGACAAGAAAGAGTGATGGGCATGACAGCGATGAGGTCATGGTGATGAGGCAAGGGCGTGACGTCATGGCGATAAGGAAAGGGTGATGAGGCAAGGGCGATGAGGAATGGAAATCATGAGAAAGAGGGAGGTCATGGGAAATGATGTCATGGCGATGAGGAGCAAAAGGGAGGCCATGGGCGATGATGAGCAAAAGGGAGCTTGAGGGCGATGATGAGTGGAGATGAGGGAGGAGAAAGAGAGCTAAGAGCGATAAGGAAGAGAGATAGAGAGGTGATGAGGCCATTTTCTTCCTTTATCTCATCTTTCCCGTTCTATGTTGATGTTTTCGCACATTCTCCGAAACTATTTTGATGAGTATTCTACAAAAGATTTTTCAAGTAAATTTTCGAATTTTATTTAAATGAAAGTTTGTTTTGTGGGACTGTTTTATTTTTGAAAGCTTTCCAAAAGAATGTCTTTCCGAATAACTCTTTTTTTACTAGAATATCTTTGTTCCTCTTACGGGAAAAGGTATACGGCGATTTATTATACTCGTTTCTAATTGGCACGAAATACAAGGATTTGTTTGTTGCTAAAAAAATGATTTGTTATCTCAACATTTCCAGCTCTGTAGATTTTTGTCGAGTCTCTTTGTTGATTTATCGCAATATTAGTCATTGATCTCGAGATAACCGATATTGAACCCAACACTGCATTCAGCAAGCATGAATTTCATCCACATCAATTGTGTAAAGAAAATTCCAAGAGCTATATTATAACCGCCCGCCCCGTGGGACTCAAGATGGCTCTGTAGAGCACCGACCCTAACTCCTCACATGTGAACCTTCACTGACTCCCCATGTAGGTTATTGGTGTGCTTGGCGTTCCTCGAACCTAAGACCTCACCCTTTAACAACTCTTCCACAAGAAAAGTTGTCACTAATTGAGCTGCAGATCAATTGGTGACAACTTGTCATGTGGGAGGGTTGTTAAAGGGTGAGGTCTTGGGTTCGAGGAACGCCAAGTGCACCAATAACCTACCTGGGGAGTCAGTGAGGACTCACAAGTGAGGGGTTAGGGTCGGTGCTCTATAGATCCAGCGTGGGTCCCACGGGGCGGGTTATTACATATATAGTCAGCCTCTGTTGTAGATACTGATACATAGTTCTGTTTTTTTTGCTATGCGAAGACACCATGTTGTTCCCTAAGAAGAAACAACCACCATAATTACTATGCCGATCATCCAAGCACTCTGGCCAAGCATCACAAAGATGTGATGTCCTTTTCACGTATTTTGTGATACGCTTAGCAGTAGTAAGATGAGACATTCGAGGAGGGGCTTGATATTTTGCAACCTTGTAACACATATTAGGTCTACTAGCAGTAGGTAGAGTAAACTTCCATACCTCGATACAGCTTCTCGACAACCTTCATCCCTTCCATATCCTTTCACAATTTATAAGTTGTGCTCATTGAAGTTTTCTCGTCTTTTTACATTTGCATGTTACCTGCCACCAAATTTCTAGCATACATACTTTTAGAGACTAATATTCCATCGTAAATATTTCATCTGTCAAGCAGCTTAATTTTTAATCAAAGGAAGTAATTCAATAGACCCACCATACTCATTTCAAACTTATGAGTCATGTCATGAACAAACTCTTTTACTAGCTTATCTCTGGTTTCCCTCAAACAGTATAACATCAACATATATTTGAAACTACAAATAAACCAATCTGTTCATCCTTGATATACAGTGTCTTATCAAAACTTCCTCTCTTGTATCCCCTTTTCAATAGAAATTAGTTAATCGTTCATACCAAGCTTGAGGTGCTTGTTTCAACCCATATAAGGCTCTCTTTAGCTTGTAAACATGGTTTGGAAACTTAGGACCTTCAAAACATTTAGGTTGTGTAACAGAAACTTCCTCCTGCTCTAATCCATTTAAGAATGCACTCATAACATCCATCTGATAGATTTTGATGTTAAGCTTGTAGGCTATCCTCAAAGAAGTCGAATTGAGTCCAGACGTGCTATAGGTACAAAGGTCTCATCATCTATTTCTTCAATTTGATAGTAACCTTTTGCAATAAGTCTGGATTTATTTCTCATTATGTTGTCATCTTCATTATTTTTGTTCTTGAAAACCCATTTTGTTCCTACTACATTCACACATTCAGGTTTAAGATAGTTCTTCATGACAAGATTCTGTCTAAAAATAACCAACAAGTGCTTCCATTACATTCTAAGGTTCACTAATGAGATGAAGCACACAAGTTTGACCATATCTTAAAGTTTAACTGGATTTTTATGGTCTTTCTTTCACCATTGAAATCTCCTACCACACCCAAAGTGATTTCGACGAATCTGAAGTTGTTGTGAGTAGTTTTGATCATGCTCAACGTCAGTTTTGTCATTAGATGCATCATGATTCTGAAGCAGTCTATCACCATTATTATCAACAAAGACCATGTTTATGGCATCTTGTACATTTCTGGTTGTCTTGTTAAATGCTCTAAAATCCCTGCTATGAGTGAGGTATTCCATAAACACACCTTCTTTATTTATGGACTAAAACTTACCCAAATTGTCCTTATCATTAAGGATGTAGCAGACACAACAAAGGATATCTAGATGACTTAGATTAGGTGTCTTTCCTCTTAAGATTTCATATTGTGTTGATGGTTCTAGGTTTCACGTACACTATTGATTATATAACAAATTGTACTTATTGCTTCAGCCCAAACTTCATTGGAACTCTGTTATAATTAATCATAGCTCGTGCCATCTTTTAAGGGTTCGGTTTTTCCTTTCAACGATACCATTATGCTGTAGAGTTTAAAGAGATAAAAACTGATGTCTGAGTCCTTGAGAGTTATAGAACCGTTCAAAGCTTCGTTTTGGAATTCACCACCATGATCACTTCTGATATGTGAAATATTCCCTTTTCATTTGGCAGCTGAAGAGCTAGAATATTGAAGCTTTCAAGCTACTCATATTTCTCTCTTAAAAATCTTACCCACATAAATTTTGAATAATCATCAACTAATACAAAAAATGTATTTTCTGCCAGCAATGCTCTCAGTGGGTATTAGTGCCATCAAATCCATGTCTACTAGCTCAAGTAATCTTCATGATGATATTTCCTTAACTTGTTTGTGTACTCAACCTTGACTTGCTGACCTTGAAAGCATGATTTACAGATTGATGTAGTATCATATAAAGTTGAGGAACACCTCTTACCACATTGGCTTTAATGATTCTCTTCTTTCCATTCACATTCATGTGTCCCAAGCGCTTGTGCCACAAATCCAACAAAGACTCTTTAGCTGATAAATATCGATCAGATGCTTTCCACATATAGCAGTTATTTCCTCATAATCATTCCTTTCTCATCAATAGATTGACATTCAGTCTTGGTAAACACAAATTTTAGGCCTTCATCACATAATTGGCTAATAGAGAACAAATTTCCCTTCAACCTTTCAACATATGGGACGTTTATTAGATCTGGTTGATCATCTTCATTGGTCTTACCCACCCCCATAATCTTTCCTTTTCGACCATCGCCAAAGGTAATACTGCCTGCATTCAGCTCAGTATATGAGGATATAACTTGTTGGTGGCTTGTCATGTGTCTTGAGAAACAACTATCAAAGTATCAAGACATTTGTTTTGATGTTCTTAAGACATTTAAGCCACGTTTCTAATAACATTTCTTCTGAATCAGGCTCAACCAATGACAAATTACACACTATTTCAAAATTAGTTTTTGTTTCTTGATTCAGTTGAGCAAAGTTATAGATCACATCAAAGTCATCTTCACTGTTGTTTTCATCATCGAGTATAAAGCAGATTTAGCTATCTAGATTTTTCCATAGTGTAGGTTCAATGTAGCATATGTTTTGTCTCCGAGCTAGGCGTATATTGTTAATCCTTTCATAAATGTTGTTTGCATGATGTCCCAGTCTTCCACATTAATAACATCCTCTAAACCTATGTCGTCTGCATTATTTTTTTGTGAAACAACTGACTCATTCTGCATATGTTTAGTTGTACGAACATGATCAGCTTTAACAAAGTTATTATTGCTTATCTGACCTTCAGTAGAATTATTTGTAATTATGTTATCCATGTATCTAAGTCCCTAGTTAGATTTTGGAGGTTGTCCTATTTCCAAGATTGAATCTAAATTTTTAGTTCATGTATTCAACATTCTAATCTTCTCGTGATTATCACCCAAGCTGAGTTCAAGAGTTTTGTTCTTTTCTTCTTCTTTTGAAAACAAATCAAACAGTTTGTTAACTCTTGACTCGAGGTCATCTAGCTTACTCTACTCAGTATTTTCGTTCTTATCTTCTTTAGACTCTTTTCTCTTTGCAGATGAGGCTGTTTCAGTTGAAGCTTCAATTGGTCTCTCCATTTCGAGAATGTTAACCTTTGCTTCAAACATTTTTTTTTCAAGAGCACTAGGTTTTCATTACTCAATTTCACCCAATTCTCATATAACTTGCAATACTCAACCTTAGGGTCGATTTCTTCATCATCTGAATTAGAATCTTCTATCACTTCAGACCACTCTTTCTCACCAACAAGAGCTACCAAATTTAACATTGTATCCTCATTATCTTCATTGTCTGTATATGTATCACTGAAACTTAGAAAGGATTTATTGTTTCCTTTCGATTCATTCCACTTAAGTTCCATTTGTTTCGCCAAGGGTCACTCAGACTTATAATGTCCAAATCCATCATATTCATGACATTAGACATCACGTTTTCGGTTACCTTCTTTGTTACCCTTGTATTTGCTCTTATTCTTGTCACAATTCCATTCCTGGTCTGACTCTTTCCCTTGATTAGAATTTTAATATCCTCTTCCTTGTCCCTTTTCATTACGTTTCAAAGCCTTTTTGAAGTTATGAGCTAGCAAGTTAACACTATTTTCAACCTTATAATTCAAACTCTCTTGCATTGCATGCATTTTTTCACTTTCTTTCTCTGCTGAAAACACTATGCTCTTAGTGTTTTTAGGTTCTTGAACAGACGATTCCATCTCTTCTGGTATTAGAATTCCAACCATATGTCAAAATTCATCTCGTTTGTGTTCAACCCAACCTTTAGTAGTGCCTTGTAAGATGCAAACGTCTCAAGCATACATCAATTTAATTTCTTAACTAGCTTCTTGTCCTTGTAGTTTTTACAATAGACACATTAGCAATGGAAGTAAGCTTAGTTCAAAACCGAACCAAGAGTCTTTTATTAGAAATCTCTTAAACACAAACAACTTGTTTATGTTTAATTACAACTATACGACTTCACACACATAAATCGTGACTGAGAAATCTCTAATCTTCTAAACACTCAATCTAAGACTCACACATTTTATCTCTCTTTCTCAGACTTTGCAAAATCATTTTTAAATCTCACAATGTGTAACCCTTACAAACAAAGTTTTCAACTCCTTTAGAACTCACGGAGTTCCTAATTCTCTTTGTATCTGGATAAGTTCAAATCCTCCTGATACATCCATATATCTAAACTTCTTGATTTCAGTTCCTTATTATGTTGTTATCTTCAGCTTACACCGACTTGACATGTTATCAAGAAAGATTCCTGTGAAATCTTTTGAAACCCAACGACTAAGTGTTGATTTGTGTCAGCCTCAAAATCATGCTTTAACATCAAGGAGCGTAACAAACTCTTTCTCCTATGATTTGCGTTGATCAATAAAACGAAGGATTGAATCAATGATGTTTTTTAGAGTTTAGAATAAAAAGATCATCATACTTCTCTAAGACCATACACAATGTTTCTAACAATTCAACACCCGTTTTTTTCCTTTTTAATACACCACATCACCTTCTCTCTTCCACCTAATCATTCAACACCCAGTTCATTTTAATCTCTACAATAGTTTTGTTTAATAAAATTCAAAACCTACCCCATGATTTTTAATTCATATTTTTATCCTTTACAATATAATAACTACATATTAATAATATTTTCAAGTTTAATTAACTTTAATAACTAAAATAACATATTTTAATACTTTATTTTGTATTTATATACTTAACTAATTTTGAAAAATTAATACTAAAATTAATATTATAAAAATTTCACATGATACAAATGATAATTGTTGGGATTTGGGTAATTAAAAGGAAAACTAGAAAAATTTTGGGTGTTAAAAAGATTATTATTAGAATCGATTTAACAAAAAAAGTTTAAAATACCAAAAAAAAAATATGAACTAATATAAAATTATAATAAAATGACGTTTTTATTTATCCTAATGAAATGAGACTATTTTCTATTTTTAGATCATTAAAATCATGAACTTTGGTATAATTTTATTTATTAAAAAGTTATTATAAAATAAATGATTCAAATTACTGGGAAAATAAAAATGAAAATAACTGGACAACCAATGAAAATGTTACACTTTCATCTTATCCAGATATGGTTACATATGCGAGCATGCATCCAACATTTCTACCAATTAAAATACGCCATATGGCAAAGCATAACAACCAAAAATAAATTTTAACTGTTAAAAACATTCAACCAAAAAACATAGAACTTACGAAGGTCGTATTCATATTTAATTCGTAGTGTTACCACAAATTATCTACGATCACGGATTTTTTGTAAATCGCTGGTCGTATTGTAAAGTAGACGTGAAATTTCTAAGTTCATCGTCATTCTCTATCCGTAAATTCTACGGAAAAATTACAAGAGATTCGATGTTAAATCTTTGTAATTTTTTTACGAAAAATTAACATGGAAGACGACGTTAAATCCTTGTAAAAATTAGGACGAAATACTAAGTACGGTCTCGTAAACTTAACTAAGAATTTACATCGATTGTAACTTTTATAATAATAAAATTTTAAATATTTAAAATTATAAAATATTTTTTTATGAAATATCAATATTTAAATTTATAATACAAAAAGATAGATATAAAAATAAAATAAAATAAAATAAAACACAAAGAAAATAGGGATCTTGGAAGTACTCCGAGCTCTTCATGTCCGCCCTTGAGTTCCCGTTCTTTATATCCATTCAAAAAGGGAACGGGACTCGAACCTGGAACTCGTCGGATGGTATAGATAGTTTCCTTAACTCATTAATAGTTAGTTATTAATTATGAAAGTAAATAAAGAAACTAATAAAAATTATCCCTCTGTCCCAAAATACATGAAGTTAGGATGTGGCACAAATATTAAAAAATTAACTTTTTACCTAAAAGTATCTTTAAAATATAGGTTAAGCATCCAACCAATTACAAAATAAAATAAAAAATATCATTGTTTACATAATTTTTGATAAAGTTAAAAATTATATTAAAATATGAATATATCATCTATTTTGAAACATCAAAAACTTCCTTAAACATCATCTATTCTGAAACTGAGGGAGTATTTACCTGCAAGTGTTTGTTGGAAGTAGCTCAGCAAATACAAATGGAAGTAGTCGTTACTGCATAAACACATGACAATCATGACTCTTCATCCCAGAGAACTTTTGACTTTGTTCAACATATCTAGAGAGATTTGAAACGTAATCATCAGGGAACTTCACTTCTGATGACACCCAATTGAAAAACACCGACTTTATTCTATGACAATTAGAATATGGGAACTAGAACATTTTAATTGCTTTAGAAATGTAGCTTTTGATATGTAAATCACGTCTTGAACAAAAATCAAATAAGTCCAACTTTGACTTTTTGTTGTCTTTTGTCTTCCTTAGACGTTCAGTATTGTATTTCTGATGTTGTCAAGACAAACCTTCTTTATATGCATCACATAAAGGTTGTGGCGCAAAAAAAAAAATTTCAATATCTCAGTTTCTAAAATATATTTTTCTTGTGCCAACTGTGATAGACCCCATAATCATCAGACTGATTTCCAGGAACATGCTAACTACCTCCACAACAAAAAAAAATTTGACCATCGTAGTAATCAATTTTTTTTTATTTGTTCTCCACTTAAGTATGGAGGAAAAGTGTCTCATACAATTTTTTTGTATCTAAACAATGTCTTTTTTCTTTGGTACGGATGATTAAGGGGGAGAAATCAACGATGACAACCAAACAAACATGTCTTCCTACTATACTTCAGTTGCAACTCATATGTCATTCCAAGACAATATGTACAAGATAATCTCCCATGTGTTGTCCATCCAGATAGCATCCCGAAGAAGGAAAGTCACTTATGGTCCAAAATAGAATTGTTCGCAACGTAAAGTTGCTGAACAATCACACGTCATGACCCCTGATGACCAAAATTCCTTCAACTCTTGTATCGATGGTTGAAGAAAACATCTAGCTTGGGTGCTTTGGCCAGTGACTAATATGGTCAAGAACATAATTTTTTGTTCCATGCACATCTCTGGTGGAAGGTTATACGGCATGAGAATGATTGACCACAATCCATATGTGCATAACACAAAATAAACATTTCAAATATTTTTAACGAAATATGGGTGTACAGTGTCAAAGTGTTTACACACTCTTGCATTTGATGGATGAGTGACCTATTCATACTTCTTGATATGTTCAGCATGTCATCTCATTGCTCCATTAGTCCTCTCAAATTGATATAATCTTTTCAACGTGTATGTATTTGGTAGATACCACATCCTTTGGTAAGATGCCCTATTTTGTCCACATCCTTGTGGTTTGAATCGTGGCTTGTCTCATAGTCTCTCATATATATCATGCAATTGTCAATGCAATCATCTATCATTTTCTAAGGCAACCCAAAACTATAAATCAATTTCTAAATCTCATAATAAAAATCAGGTGACCCGTTGTCTTCTGAAAAATATTCTTTAAACAATTCTATCAGTGCATCCATGTAATTCTCAGGTAAATTATGATCAGTTTTAATATTCATCATTCAGCTAGAGACAATTTAGAAAGATCTTCTCTACAAACAATGTAAATAGTTGATTTACATCATCTAACATTTCATAAAACTTTTTTGCATCCAAGTTAGGTTCTTCAGCATTTCTAACTTCATCAACTATTGTTGTAGTAGTTTCTAAAAAAAGCATATGTAATCATTTCGTGAGCCCTATCATGATCTACTATCTGCTCATCTTAATGGTAACTATTTTCATTTTGCAAATGAATTCGGTTCTTCACTATTACAAGCATCATTAAAATTATTATTACTACTACTATCTTCATTCTCACTATAATCTTCTCCGTGTTGAAACCAAATATAATATTATGGTGTAAAACCTCTCTCTTTAGTAAATGGTTCTATATAATTTCACTATTGGCAAATTTGTATTCTTTCACTTTCAACAATGACAGAACATTTACCGCTTTCATATGTGATCGGTGTACAACCAGCTTGGTACATTAATATCTTCAAACCGTTGAGAAATTTCTTCGCTCCCTCTCCTTCCATCATCTTTGTGCGTATATATCCAACTCATTAACTTGCAAATATTACCATCACCGGATATTTTTTTCCCTTTCTTGTTTTAGTTTTTTTTTTTTTTTTCATTCTCAAGACAAATGACATGTATATAAAAAAAATTCTACACTAATAGTTACAAGTGAAAAAAAAAAATTTACAAGTCTTTTACATCTTTATAACAATTAATTCACAAAAAAAAAATTAAGTAACGTTTACACCTAAAATATTGGTATACTCATAAATTCGTCGTTAGAAAATGTAAAATTCTTCGTCGTTAAGGAGTTGATTTCAAAATTCTTCGTCGTAAAGAAATATATAAAAGAAAAAGAAAAGCTAATATATCCCGTAACTCATAATATTAAATTATAGTGGATATAAATCCATAGGTGAATGAAAACAACGGTCCATGCATGGAGCCAGAGGGAAAACGGTGTCCATTTAAATATCCATCAAAATATTATAAGAAAAGTCCCTAAACTGATACGTCATACGTGGAACGTGCATCTTTTGACTGGTTAATGTTATTGTAAAATTAAATAATCTTCTGTACATGCTAAAACAACAAATATCAATTATACTAGAGGAGACAATTTAGACTTCAGAGTTGTTAGATTATATTCAACAAAAGGTAAAATAGTAGTTTTGTCAAAAAATAAAAGGTTAAATAGTTAAACACAGACGAACAAGCTTCAGAATGCGCGTTGAATCGTTACATCTATTAAATATGAACTCTTCTATACCGTGATGAACGGTTGGACAAACGTCGTCTGGTCGTAGCAGAAAGGCGACGCCGGATGCTGCCATTTCTTGAAAACTGGCGTCTTCTTCACATCCTCCGTCGGTTTCTCAGTCTTGTTCTGTGGCGGAGGAACATCAAATTGGTCGAAGGATGTTATGGGGGACGAAGCGAGCGGCGAGAGCAGAGGGATGGCTATGTTCCACGTTGTAACCGAGGCAAGCTCTATCTTTAGAGATGGCTTCCGTCTATGTAGTCTGTTAGATTGCCCCTCGTCGCTGACGTTTGAACTGCTTGATTTTGGCATTGTGGAGGCCATATTGAGAGATATTTGTGAATGTTGTCTGAATGTAAGTTTTGTATCGGAGAGGAGATTGGTTGTGTAATGTTTTCTGTGAAGTTAATATATAGGAGAAAGGGGGACATGACATGTTGACTACATACACACGGTTGGGCTACGGTCAAAGAGTTGAAGAGGAAAATTAACTGTCTTGGTTTTGTTAGAACCGACTCATTCCCTTATATCCGTGTCTTTTTGCCTATAATCTATTAATCTTTCGTTGACCCTTTCTTTCTAGTGATGTGTTCACTAAGGATTGTTTCAATGTTTAGCTACATCAATTCGTGTATGCATATGTAACGCAGTCTACCCCCAAACCGCGTCTTCATTGCAAACCTTTACAGTTGTCACGAAAACTGCATAGCACAACCAATATTTTACTGTCTTCTCTTAACAGTAATGGTGCGTTAGAAGAATTATGGTAGATAATACAATAGAATCGTTATAGGCGATGGTTTCAAAATAACTTCTAGGTGATTATCCGCGCAAAATTTATATACTAATAATCGTTGAATACTAACTTTGATCGTTTAATTAGGGTTGGCTGCCTAAAACCCCCTGTAATTATAATCACCCTATTTATTTCCCCCTCAACTACCAAGCATTCTATCATCCTCTCTTGTTCTTGCATTCTCTCTCTCTCTCTCTCTCTCTCTCTCTCTCTCTCTCTCTCTCTCTCTCTCTCTCTCTCTCTCTCTCTCTCTCTCTCTCTCTCTGTGTGTGTGTGTGTGTGTGTGTGTCGTTGAGTGAAGAAAATAGACTAAGCCTAATAAAAATCTCAAATCGATTTGGGTTTTTAAAAAAAATCGGGTCGGGTTCTTTCCTAATGGGCAATCGCTAATTACATAACACAATTAATTTCCCTTTAGTCTCGATTTTGAAATTGAATTAGAGAGGGGGGAATAAAAACGTTATGGGGAAATCTAAAAAGAAATCATAAGTTTGGGTGGATTTGTCATGAGCTTGGTAGTTGAGGGGGGAATAGATAGGGTGATTATAATTACAGAGGGTTTTAGGCAGCCAACCCGTTTAACTATCATGTCATAAGTCTCCAAACGTATAGTTATGGACATCAATATAAAGTTGATAAGTAGGATAGTGTTTTTTAATATTTGTCTTTTAAAGCCCTTTAATTTACATTGAGCTTCAATGATATCATTTGGATGTTATAATTCACCATCTCACTTCGATATGAAAAATTATATTTTTGAATTGAGATGGTCAAATAACATTTGAGATCCGCCCTTGCGCATAATGAATATGCGTACAATTATTTATACATACTATTATTATTATTTATTTTGTGTTCATATACATATTATGCAATAATAAATATATTGAATCATCGAGAAGCAAATAATTAAATATATAATTAAATTAGAGTAAGCATATCAAAATTACATATTTAGTGTGATTTTTTAATTTCTTTTAAGAATATCAAAATTAAAAAAATGATGAAGGATACAAAAATTGTTATCAAATATTTATTATTCGAGATCATTAATTTTCATATATTTGTTAATCGTAGTTCTATAGCTTTTATTTAAGAAAAAATGAAGAATATTCTTTTATACACTAATAATTATTTTAATGAAAAACATCTAATATATGTTTAGATGGACCAACCTATTTTTTAAGAATTTTAAGAATCATTGTAGTGATGACTCGTGGCTACCAAAACATGTTGTAATGCTCTAGGATTAATATATTAGGGACTGAACATATTAAGAAAAATTCTTTGAAAATACATTAACTAATGTTGATTTGCTAAAGAAAACATGAATTATTAAGGCTTCCCAATTTATACACAGATTAATTTTTGTTACCTTATAAATACATGAACTTTTGAAATTGAGAGATTTTACACTTTATTCGTCAACTCTATTTAACAGAGGATTAAGACGCCGTTAATATTAAATTGAGATTTTTTTAAAAATACACAAACTATTTTTTTTAGTTTTTTTTCAAAAAAAATACACAAACTATTAAGGCTTCCCAATTAATACAAGACTAATTCTAGTTGCCCTATAAATACATGAACTTTTGAAAATCAAAGATTTTATACCTCGTTCTTGTTGTAATCGTGCTCGTTGGCTGGATCTACATGATCTTCTCTTTCATCTGTTATAGATCCCGAGATGTCTAGGATACTTTTTTATTAGTCGCATTTTCCGACCACTCTAGAGAATATCCATTTTGACTCGGTAGTTCTAGTCGTAATCGAACTCATCCCCGGGTGACTAGAAGTATCGAGTCAAAAAGGAATATTCTCTAAATTAGTCGGAAACTATGACTAATAAAAAAGTTTCCCAGAGATCTCGTGATCTATAACAGATGAAAGAGAAGATCACAAAAACCCAGTCAACTAGCACGACTACCATAAGAACGAGTTGTAAAACCTCCAATTTTCAAAAGTTCATGTATTTATAGGTCAACCAAAATTATTTTGTGTATTAATTGGGAAGCTTTAATAGTTTGTGTATTTTTTTTAACAAATCAAAAATAATTTGTATATTTTTAAAGAATTTTCTCAATTAATTATTAACGGTGTTTCAAGCCTTCGTTAAATAGAGTCGACGTCGTCAAAATTGGAGTACAAAACTCTCAATTTCAAAAGTTCATATATAGGACAACTAAAATTAATCTATGTATTAATTGAAAAACTTTAATAGTTCACGTAAATCAAAATTAGTTGAATTTTCCTATAATGTACTGGTACTGAAAAAGCTTTATTGTCAAATTCTGCTTACAAGCCAGAATCTATCACATCTTGAAAGAATGAAACAACTGTAGACAAAGAAAGTCACCAAGGCCAGAAACGCAGCTAGTCAAACAAATCAACTTAATGGTGCAAAACATTATTACTTATTGGTAAAAGAAAAAATAAATAAGTATATAAACTCAAAAGATATTACCTTTTTAATCTCTAAAGGTTAAGGTTCGAAATACCGCAAATCTGAAGGATCTCTTAGAAAAAAAATAATAAAAACAACTTTTCTTATTGCTTTAGAAACTACTCAAAACTAAAGCTCTCAATGTTTCTCTTAGATCTCTTATGGAACACCTCTCCATAAGGTCTATATTTATAGTGAAGGACAATTCCCTTTAACATGTGAGATATGAAAAACACAAACATAATCTAATAGAAAACTTCCTTTTCCTATTCTAGATTTCCTTTTTGTGTTTATCTCTTAACATATTAAACATCCAATAATATGTTAAGTTTCCACAAGCTTGGAATTACCCAACAATCACCCCCCTTAATTCCAACTTGAATTAGGGAGACCAATTTCTTGAACTCCGATTAGGCTCCTCATTTGCTTGAACTTAATCCTTGCTAATGGCTTGGTTAGGATGTCGGCCTTCTACTCAACACCTGGCACATGCTCAACTTCGATTTGCCCATTGTCCACACACTCTCGAATGAAATGATCTTGAAAGTATGTGCTTACTTCTTCCATGGAAAACTGGATTCTTCGTTAGAGCAATGGCTGATTTGTTGTCAATCCTAAGTCTGACTCTCCCGCCTTCTTCACTTAGTATCTCACTCAACAACTCCTTGATCCATATAGCTTGCTTTGCTGCTTCCGTTGCTGCCATGAACTCTGCTTCGCATGATGACAATGCAACCGTTTGTTGCTTCTGCGATGTCCAAGTAACCAGTGATTAACCGTAATAGAATGCATGTCCTGACGTGCTCCTCCCGTCATCGACATCAATGTTGTGACTGCTGTCACTATAACCAACGACACTCCTTGACCCATATCTCTTGAAGAACAGACCGAAGTTTGTTGTTCCTTTCACATACCGCAATATGTGCTTGATGGCTTGTCCATGAGAGTCTCTCGGATTATGCATGTATCTACTCAGTACGCCTATTGCGTAACACAAGTCAGGTCTTGTGTGAAGCAGATACCTCAAACATCCTATGATTCTTCTGAAATCCGTAGCATTTATCTCTGGTTCATCTTGAGTCATGTTACACACTTCCATCTTTGTGTCACACAACCAGAAGTCTCCTCCTTCATTCTTGTGATACACTGATGTGCACTTCCTAAATCTCATCTCCTTTAGGACCTAATCGAGTTTCACATTCCAAGCTCTTGGTGCTTGGCATAACCCATATAACGCCTTGTGTAACACATAAACTCGATCATCTTCTCCTTTCTTTACAAGCTCCCACGCCTTGTTTCCTGTGATAGACTCCAACTCAGCCACCATATCTTCAATCCATTCTCTTACGTGTTTGGCTTCAAAATAGTTCTCTGGCTCTCCATCTACTGTGAGCAACAGCATTGCACTTTCTTGATCTGCAAGTAACACATAATCATCGAGATACCTTTGTTTTGTTAAGGTGCGGCCGTGTCAGGTCATCAACGGTTGACCACCACCGTCTTGGTTTGCATTGTGATCTGTATCTTCTTCTTCTTCTTCCTCATCTTGGTTTATAGCTTCTTGTTCATGATCCTCACCTTGATCATTATCTTCTTCTATATCACCCTCATGTGGAAGCTTAAGCATACTAGGTTCACAATCAGCTTGGTTGGTTGTAGACGTCCAATCCCAAGCCTTTTTCTCATCGAAAATCACATCTCTACTCACCATCACCTTTCCTGCGACTCGATCATAGAGTCTATATGCTTTGGAAACCGGCTCAGTTCCAAGATTGATCACACTCTTTGATCTCTCATCTAACTTCTTTAGATGTGTTACACTGATTTTCGCATGTGCTACACAACAGAATATCCTTAAGTGCTCGATATTTGGTTTCTTCGATGTGAGACACTCGTATGAAACTTGATCCTCTTCATGGATCAACTCCAATGTCTTCGTTGCACGAAACATGGTCTTAGTTGGGAATGAATGTCTTGTTTGCTTCACTGCTAGACATGTGTCACACACGCTTTCTTCGTGTGTTACACACTGCATTCCTAAGACCATCTCTTTCTTTACCATGTTTTGTTCTTCTATGATTTCTCCTAACGAGTTTTCTTTGGATGCTAGACCTGATCTCTTCCCCGCAAACCCGTTTACGGTATCGCTATCATCCATTTTCAACCTGTTGAACTCCGCCATCGATGTCTCGGATCTCGCCTCCCTTACACGATCATCTCCATGGTGTCGTGACTTGATGGCATTCCATATCTCTTTCGATGCGGTTTGTTCTCCCACCTGGAGAATCAAATTGTCGGACATAGATTGATACAAAAGAGCTATTGCAACATCGTTCTTCTTTTGATCATCCGAACCAGGTTCTATTGTGTCCCACACATCATGAACACAAAGTAACACCTTCATCCTCATCGACCAAACTGTATAGTTTGTCGAGTTCAGCATCGGACATTGGATGGATGCAGATCCAAGGTCCTTCGCACGTGGAGCCCTATTCACGTCAGCCATCTTGTGTCGTGAACTCTTGCTTCACAGCCACCAGGATCGAAGCTTCAACTTAAGCTTTGATCGAAGCTTTAACTTAAGCTCTGATACCAATTGAAGGGTCTCTTAGAACAAAGATAATAAGAACAACTTTTCTTATTGCTTTAGAAACTACTCAAAACTAAAGCTCTCAATGTTTCTCTTGGATCTCTTATGGAACACCTCTCCATAAGGTCTATATTTATAGTGAAGGACAATTCCCTTTAACATGTGGGATATGGAAAACACAAACATAATCTAATAGAAAACTTCCTTTTCCTATTCTAGATTTCTTTTTTGTGTTTATCTCTTAACGTATTAAACATCTAATAATATGTTAAGTTTCCACAAGCTTGGAATTACCCAACAAAATCCTCTAAAGCGAGACCCAAAACATTTTAATTTTTTTTTGGTGAAAGCAGACCTCTTCCAACGAAATCTAAGATTCTTTAGATTCCTTCTAGCAAATCTAAGAGTTTTAGCCACTAAGCCACCAATTCGTTGGTCAAAACATATTACTTTCAATAGACGATCAAAGATTAGTAGTTTAAAGCTACATCAGAGGACTGAAAAGGTGGTTCACCACAAGACTTGTCAAGTTTAACTTAGAAAACATTTAAACATTTCCAACAGTCCCTTATCCCTTTAATTTTAAGGAGTGTTGCTTTTTAACAGACTCCTGTTTTCTCAAATTTTGAGGGGAAGAACAGTACAATTTGAGGATGCACTGTTCACCTTCTCAAAACATTGTTCACTTTTAACTTTAGTCTTTATAGTTATATGTTTAATAACCGCATGAATAATTTTTGAATATTATATTTTATTACTTATTGTTACATTTTCTTATTATTATTTTAATTATAGATACTTTTTAATATTTTTATATTATTTATACTTACATTCTTTACATTTTATTATGTATTTCTCAAAATATTTTATTTTATTTATAAAATATTATTTTATTTATTTATGAAAATTTAGTGATTATTATTAATTATTAATAATATTGAAGACTCATAATGTAAATATCAAATGCTCTTAAAAATAAATTCAAGGGTGAGGATGGAGCAACACCCTCAACCTTTCATTTAACTAGTGATTCTCTTCAAATGAGGGTGCTTATTAGAGATGCTCTTAGATAGCTTCCAAGCATTCAAACCTAATCTCAAATACAGAAAAAATATTTTTATAAAAGCATAAAAATAAATAAATGTATTACCGTAAATATATTTTTTGTTAAATAAAAATTAATTTAAATTTAACTGAAAATATATATTGTATCAATACAAAGAGCCAATGGTATTGTAAACACTAAATTTTGACAAAACTTGTCACATCGACCAATCATACTATTAATTGAGAATACGCTTAAGTAAAACATTATAATTTGATTGGTTGTAAAATGTGGCATGGTAAAGATGATATGTATTCATGATTCAAATGTGACTCAATGCCACCTATGACAAGCCTCTCTAATCATGATAACATTGCTAATACAGGTTTTCTATGCCTAAATCGTCACATAATCAATCTATGTTCATGTTAATCTATCGCTTGGTTAAATTAATCAAAACTCACTAGATTTTAATGTTCTATTAATCAAAACTAGACTGTCATTATAATATTTAGTACTCCCTCAGTTAAAAAAAAGTTTGTTTCAAAATGATGTGTTTTTTTTCAATGCATTTTTGTCAACTAATAATGAATATTGTGATTTTCAAAAACATCAATTGCATTTCTTGAGGTCTTACTGATTTAGAAATATAGGAAAGATAAAATTACAAAAAAAAATATGTATTATTAATTAAGTTTTAATGTGTTTTGTTAAAAAAGTGTGAAAAACCTAAAACATGTATTCTTTTGAAACAGAGGGAGTATAGTTTAGGGGAAATTTCACTAAGTTTGATACCACTTTTCAAATTTACCATTAATGAATGACTATTTTCAAAATTACTCTAAAATTATGATGAAAATAGACTAAACTAATTTTTCTAAATACTTATAGAACATTTAGAAACTCAACTTCACCCCTTTAACACTGAACCCTATACAATAATCACTAAATTGTAAACACAAATGTTAATATACTTTTTATTTGGAGTATTTTTGAAAAGTGATACTTAATTTTTTTGTATTTTTAGCAATTTCTCTACAGTTTATTGTATATTCTTAACTTGCATAAGTGGTTTGGATCACCTTAAAGAAATGTACCCTTCATGTTTAACTGATACACACTCCATCCTCTTTGAGATGAGACTCCAAGGATCAGTCTAATCGTGTCCCATTGTGCCACTGGTGCAAAAACTTTATAGTAGTCCACTCCATTCATTTGATGGAAACCCTTTGCAACCAGCTTGGCCTTGTGTTTGTCTACTTCAGTTTTTTCATTCATCTTTATTTTGAATAATCACTTAACTCCAGTAATCTTGGCTCCCTCATGTATATCAACTAGTTCCCATGTTTGTTTTCCTCAATCGACCTGATCTCTGCTTCCATTGCTCGTTTTTGATGGCATCAACAAATTTCTTGGGATCATCTCCTCCAGCAAATAAGGCCATTAAGTCATCACCACTATCTTCTGCACTAAAAACACATACCTTCACATTCACAGTTCTTCATCCATATGAGTCTTAATTTGTTTATTCCTCCTCAGTTTACTTGGTCCTTCTTGATCATTGATCATTTCTCTTTTTTTTGAATGAATGTGAAATTATATTCAAGCAAAAAGACTGTTTTACATCAAGTGTTTAATAGTTTGAAATCCGTTTCTAACTTTCTAAAAGATGAAATGAAAATGAAAAAAAAGAATTAAAGAATGTTTTAAGTGTTCATCCTCGAGCCAAACCAAGTTGCTAGACCATCTTTATACCCTTTGTTGTCTTGATGGCAGATTGTGCTAAGTCTGTTTCTGATTGTCCTGTCTAGATATTTTTCAAGTCTGATGGCTGGTGAAGGAGGTTCTCCATGACGCCGATTATTCCTTTCACGCCAAAGACAATGAACCGTAGCTTGGAATGCATATCTGATAATAAAGATTCTTATCCTGCTGGTTGTAGAATCTTTTATAAGAGCTTTCAAGATGTTCCAGTCCGTAGTATAGTCATCGCCAAGCATTCCTCTCATGAGAGGTCTCCAAACCTGAGTAGAGAACTGACAAGAGAAGAATAAATGATTACGAGTCTCAACTGTAGCTTGGCACAAAACACATTGTGTATTGATATTGGCGTTCCATCTTTCCATTTGATCCCCTGTAGTGAGCCGGTTTTGAATTGCCAACCACGTGATGAAGGCGAATTTAGGTGTTCCATAAGTAAACCAGACACTCATTCCCCATGGGCAACTCGCAGTCTCTCTGAGTTGTTTCCATGTGTTATTGGCTGAGAATTTGTTGATGAACTTGTTTTCGTTTTTTTTTCCAGAGTTGTACCCTCCACCCAAGTTTGCCTTTTCTTTTCAATCTCATCCTCAACCTGGTTCAGAAGTAACATTATGCCTTTTGCGCCTATGATTGATTAGGACATCTTGCACTGTTACATTTGCTGCTACTCCCAAGTCTATGTAACCTCTGTTGCCAAATAATTCATGAAGTCTACCCATATCAGTCCAGCAGTCAAACCAAAAAGATGTAGTAGCACCATTTCTGACTTCAACTTTGTGAAAATGTTTTGCCAAAGAACGAGCTTTCAAGATCTTGGTCCATATCCACGAACCAGCTTTAGATGTTTCCTTCAATGACCAAAAAGAATTCTGCCGGATGAGATACACTTTTATCCATTGCACCCACAACGAGTTTGCAGAGCACATTCTCCAAATAAGTTTTAAGCAGCTGATCTTATTGACTACCTTCAAAGATCGAATGCCCAGTCCCCCTTCTTTTTCGGTTTACAAACATCCACCCACGCGACCTTGGCATTACTCGTTTTCATGTCTGGGCCTGACCAGAGAAAATCTGAACACAACCTCTCAATTTCTGATATGTAGCCACTTGGAAGCCTAAATGCCGCTAACCAGAAGCTTGTCAAACTCATGATCATCGAGTTAATAAGTTGTAATTTACCAGCGTAGTATAAAAACCTTCATGTCCATGAACTCATACGGTTTCTTATTTTTTCCACCAGAGGTAAATAATCATTGACCGTCATTTTGTCAACAAAGGAAGACCCAAATATCTTACCGGCAGAGAACCAATGTCGAAAGGGAACATATCAGAGATAGCATCTCTATTAACCGAGTTTACCCCAGCCAAGTACATAGTAGATCTTTCCAAGCTTATCTTTAGACCCGAATATTTAGCAAACTCATCGAAAACTGAGAGAATACCTTGCACAAATCGCAAATGGCCATCGGAGAAGATCATGAGATCGTCGGCGAAGCAGAAATGGGTGAGAGCTATATTCTTACACCACGGATGATAACCTATCTGCCCTTTACGTGCAGCTTCATCCACCATCATTGACAACACATTCATACTGATAACAAACAAGTAAGGGGATAAAGAGCACCCTTGTCGCAGCCCCCTAGCACTCTTGAAGTAACCAGCCAGCTCCCCATTAATTTGGACAGAGAAAGATGCTGTAGAAATGCATAGATTGATCCAATGTATGAACTTACTAGGCATATTCAGTGCTTTGAGAGTGGTGAGCAGAAACGGCCACTGGACGGAATCAAAAGCTTTGGAAATATCAATTTTGATAGCACATCTTGAGGAGATAGACTTCTTGATCATTTCTAGAGTTTGCTCTTTATCATGAAGCACCGTAGGTTCTTCATGTGTAGCAGCGTTTCCACCTTTTTCATTTTTCATGTTTTCCTCCGCTTCTTTTCCTATTATTACCGGCAGAATTTGCCTTCACTTCTTCTCCTACTTGGAAAAGATTTATGTCCTCAAAACCTTCTTCCCAATTCCATTGCTTTCCCTCATCAACTTTAAATCTCTACTGATTATGATTCTCTTTAAGTCAGGGTCATATGACGAGAACTCTTACATTCCTTAATTACTCCAAGAATAATTCACTTGATACTCTTTTCATCAAGTTTGATGCTCTTCTCATATGGTATGAGTGCAAATACCATACACCCAAATACACGCAATGCTTAACATATGGCTTGTACTTGCTCCATTTTTCTATTGGTTTTAATATTACCAAGTATCACACCAAGACTTATGTTTAGAATGTGAACCGCATATTGAGAAACTTCAGGCCAAAACCTAAGTGGAACTTTCATCCCAAACAGCATACACCTCACCAGATTCATCAAGCTTTTGTTCCTGCTCTCTGCAATCCCATTTTGTTAGGGAGTTTATGATGCCATGAGTTGTCACTTAATGCCAATTTTTGTAAAGTAGTCATGGAATGCCTTTGAGTTAAACTTCCTCCTCTGTCAGACCTTAGGCATACCAGTAGCTATCCACTCTCTTTTTCTACTGCAGACATGAAGTATTTGAAGACCTTGAAGGCTTCTGACTTCTCAACCAAAAAGTATTTCCAACACTTATGATTGAAGTCATCAATGAAATTGATCACATACCTCTTTCCATATTTAGATGTAGGTGATACAGGACCAAAAATGTATGTATAGACCAGCTACAGTCCACAGCTTGCCTTCTACAAACTTTGTTTTAGTATGCTGAGGCATATTTGTTTTCTTTTCATACATATCTCGCACACTGCTCCACTATTGATCGTATATGGCAGACCTTTCACCATATATTTACCTGTTAAGGTTACTAAGCTGTTGTGCTTCAAGTTCTTAAAGCGTGTGTGCCAGATATCCTCATCACTCTCAGTCAATCTTAGCAGATTGTATGCTTCCGTTCCTTCTCTAGCCTCCTTCATCTTTTCTAGAATTATGAACAATCTGTTCTTGTTCATTGAGGATTCGATGATCATCATTTTTCCTGCTTGTGCCAAACTTCACACTTGTCATTTTATGACGATTTTTAATCTTTTCTATCACAATTGACCAACACTCATGAGACGGGTCTCAAACTTGGCACATAGTAAGCTGTTTTTATCACATGAATCCTTCCATTGATCTCCACTCTTAAACTCTCCTTTTCTTCCACATGCACCTTTCGATCATCGCCAAGCTTGACAAGTTGGTGAAATTTATTGTCAAGATCGATAAACTAATCTTTGTTACCACACATGTGGTTGCTGCAACCAGAGTCTAAGTACCACACTTGTACTTCATCACTTCTTCTGTGATCAGCTTGAGCCATCAGCAACATATCTTCTTCCACCTCTACGTAATTGTCATTCTTTTCCCAGCTAAGTGCCCCAGTGTGTGGCACTTCAAGCACTCAACATTTTCCTTGTTAAAGCTTGTGCTACCTCTGCCTCTTTCTCCTCTACCTCCATGATAGCCACTTCATCCTTGATACTGATAGTATCCTCCACGATTTACACATTCCATCATGAGAGCTTGTTCTTCTCCCGTGTATCAAGTTTTGTTCATGAACCAACATAGAACTCTGCATTTCATCCGCCTTCAATTGGTAATGTCCTTGGACTCTTCTATTGCACATACATGAATCTTTCCAGCAGTGTTCCGAGTATTTTCTCTATTACCTTTGCATCAAGCACATCCTCAACAAGATTTCACATATCATTAGCCAAAACCATCACACTGGAGAAGTATTATGTTATTGTCTCCCTCCTTCATCTCCAGCTCTTCAAATCTCTTGTGCATTCTCTGTAGTTGTGAGCTTTTCACCCTATTGTTACCTTGGTACTTTATCTCATTGATTCCAAATTTCAATGTATCCTCCTTCACAATGGTCAAGAGGTAGTTCTTTAGCTTAAGATATTTAAGCTTCTGCTCAGCTTACTCTTTGCGTTGTGGTCCAGTAAAGATCATGTTTCTTTCCGGTTGTGTAACTCATGTTTAAACGAGATCCCACCTAGTAGATTCTCCATGAACTTTGCCCAATGCTCATAATCTCCATCGAACTTAGGAATGTTGAATTCCTTATCATTCATTTTCTTTCCTTCTCACTTGCTTTGGCTTAACCCTCTTAGATTGATGAACTCTTGTACCGCTTGTTTTAGAACCGGAACGGAGAAATACCAAAACTGAACTTGCATGTTTATTAGCTTAACACAGTAAAAGCTCGTAATAAGAAAAGCAGAGCAAACAAACTTGACTTTTAAATAGGACTCACAATTAAACAGACTTCCTTGAAAACAACTTATTACAAAGTAGGGATCTATTTTGACTGCGACTTGATCAAACTTATTTGGTCTTCAAATTGACGTTGTTGACCTTTTTCAGCAACAACAATAATATAAAAAACCAAAATGTTACATTTTTTTTTCTTTCTTATCATTTTTAAGTCTTTGTTATCTCCCATTTTTTAAAAGGTTGCCGCTTAATTAAGAAAACGCGAGAGATTAAGGAGCTGCAGCGATCTTTGCCGTTAAACTCAACATCGCACAAAGCTCCGGATATAAACTCTTCCTGATGGACGCATAAACCTCACCATTCCATTTCTTAGCCGCCAAACTCTCTCCAAGGCTCACCGTAGCTTCCACGACACCTTCCGCACTATCATGCGCAGCAGAGTCAACAATCCCCAAAGCCACTGCTTCCTCTCCTTTGATCTTCTTCCCGCTCAGTAACAGCTCCCTCCTAGCAATACTCGTCCCTATCTTGGCCGCGAACATGGCCGCAAAGTAGTCAGGCAACGGCAGGCCAAGATCCACCTCGCTCATGTACAAAACACCACGGTCTTTCCTCATGAAAACGTAGTCATGGCTCAACGCAAACATCAGCCCCGAGGCAGCCGCGTGGCCGTTCAAGGCCGCTATTGTCGGCATCGGAAGATCGAAGAGTGCTGCTATCACAGGTTTAAAAGATTCGACCATCTGGTGCATCCGGTTTAATGCGCCGGTTTGGGATCCAGCGGATTGGGCCCAAGCTAGGTCAAAGCCGTTAGAGAAGAATTTTCCATGAGCTGTGGTGATTAGGACGGAACCGCGTGTGGATTGAGATTTGGCTTGTTCGAGAAGAGAGAGAACTGAGGCGATCGTGTCCGGGTGGAATCTGTGCTCGTCCTCGCCGGTTAAGGTTAGGAGAAAGAGATCTCCGCGCTTCTCTAATGTGCACATGGTGCGTATGTTAAGGATTTACTGATCTTGTATATGGAGAAGAGAGAGACCCAACTGTATATTTATAAATGGTAAATGTAGCACCTAAAGTCTTTAATTGGGTGAACCTCCCAACCATTTTGTTGCACTCTATTAAATGCATACGGGAACGACGTGTGTGTGTGTCTCTTTCTCGATCTAAGCTTTTCTTGCTGTAAAGTAATTAAAGTAGTTGGAATTTAGGATTCCTTAAAAGAGAATGCTCTGAAAGTATAGTTGGTTAAGAGACACTTCTAGGAAATTTTAGGCATGGATACACTTCTAGGAAATTTTATTCGATATATAAGAGACCAACATGATTGGTTAATTAGGTCACTGCTTTTATTATTAGTTGGATTAGCTCACTAACTCTTTTGTTAAATAGACAAGCTACCTAGTAGAAGAAAATACTAAACAAATGATATCATAATCAAATAAGGGCATAAATCAAACCTAAAATGGGCTAATCTTATGTACTCTGTTATTCGAGGACTGAGGGACGTCCAATTTACACAATATTAAAAACGTAACGAAAACGTGTAGATGACTGGTGTTAAGCAGTTGCCTTTTCATGCTCTACCGTGCAGCCTGTTTTCATGTCAAATGCGTCTTGAATAATCCTGAAAAGTACGTAGCTGTGTATCATTGTATGCTAAGAACCACATCGAGACTACCACCAAACCATTGAAGAGGTATCGTTCCCAACAATCAAACATGTAGAGCCCAAATGTGACATTGTAAAGGTAGATTTTGCGTTCGGCCCATTTCATATCTGATCCAATTCCAGGTAAATCCGACAGAAAACGTGTTTCAACTATAATAAGCAACGAAATGGTAGCTAGACTTCAGGTTCTCATGTATCGTTTGAAGAGAAAAATCAAAACTGGATGGAGACATCCACATCTGCTGAAACTCTCCATTAGCCTAAACCCAAATCAAATAGAGAAGCCCAAGAAGAACAAAAGTGGATAAGGATGAATAAGTGTGTAGAAGAATGTTTTGGATAAGATCAAAAGAGAATTTTAAAATTTGGTAGTACTCACTTTTCACTAGTATAAATAGAAGGTTTTAATAGAACTTATAATCATCAAGTAAAAATAAGAACAAAAAAAAAGAGAAACACAATTATTAAAAGTTCCAAGAGAATTTTTAAAAAGAATTCACATACAAAGATCTTGTAAAAAATCCATTTCCTAATATACATATCCAAATATTTTTATCCAAAATATCTAAAGTAATTCGAAATATCCAAGATTTTTATCCAAATTATTATAGTTATTCTATATTTTACCCAAAATATGCGATATTAATCTAAATTATCTGAACTACCCGAAATAATCGAACCGGAGCATGAACCAGATAAGAACCGAATTAACAATATAAGTCATAAAATTGTAACGAATTATATTTATTAAAAATATGGAAATACAATAATATTAGGGTTTAGGATTAAAGGTTTAGGAATTAAGTTTTATGTTATAGGGTTTATTATTTGATGTTTAGGATTTAGAGTTTGAGGTTTAGTGTCTAATGTTTAGTACTTTGGCTTTAGTGGTTAGTTTTTAGGGTTTATAATGTATTTACTTACTGACTAGTAAAAATTCTATCCGAAAGAAAATGTAATATCAGATAATAAAGTTGTGGAAATATATCTAACAAAATGTTTACTTTTATTTGATGAAATGTTAGGAAACTCAGTATAATGCTTATCTATTCACCACATGCAACACAACAAATATATCACTGAATTTCTTGAACTACAATCGAGTTTCATTACATTACATTACATGTGTTGTTCGTTACTCATCCAGTTGATCCATCTGCATGAAGATACAAATCAATGTTCAATTAAAGCATTAAAATGTAACATCTAGATAGATTACCTAATTATATTTTTGAAAACTCATTTCAAATTATCACCTAAATGAAGGTAAGTTTTTATGGTGCATCTGAATACATATAGTTCATTCCAAGATAATAAATGACAAAAATAAATTTTTAATTTAAAATGATCTTTTAAAGTTTAATACCATAAAACTATATATTATTTTGGTTTCATATCTTTATGAAAATTATATTTTTCTGTCAAAACCATAAAAACGATTTTTCCAGAAAAACCATAAAAATAATTTTTTCTGCCAAAACTAAAAAACGCATTTTTCCACCAAAACCATAAAAATACACTTATCCACCAAAATTACAAAAACACACATTTTCCCACCAGAACTACAAAATTCAGTTTTCCCGCTAAAATACACTTTCCCGCCAAAATGAACTTTCTTGTCAAAACTGTAAAAACTCATTTTCTTGTTGAAACACACTTACCCGCCAAATATGGAAAATGCATTTTCCCGCAAGAAAATCGCAAAAATACATTTTCTTGCTAGAACGCATTTCTCGTAAAAGCCGCAAAAACGTACTTTTCCATAAAAACATACTTTTCCACTAAAACCACAGAAACGCACTTTCACGTTAAACCAAAAAGTGCAATTTTCCGGTAAAACCACAAAAACACATTTTCCGCCAAAATGCACTTTCCCGCCAAAACCGCAAAACTCATTTTTCCTCTAAAATGCATTTTCCCTCTAAAACACACTTTCCACCCAAAACCGTAAAAACTCACTTTCTCGCTAAAACCGCAAAAATGCACATTTCCGCTAAAACAAAAAAAAACACTTTCTCGCCAAACATTATTTTTCCGCCAAAAACTGCAAAAAATATATTTTCCCCTAAAACACAATTTCTTGTCAAAACCACAAAAACACACTTTTCCACCAAAATCGCAAAAAAACATTCCGCTATAATCGTAAAAATGTACTTTTCCGCCAAAACTAATAAAACACATTTTTCTGCTAAAATCCTAAAAATACATTTTTCGCCAAAGCCGCATTTTCTTGTCAATCGCACTTTCCCGCTAAAATATATTTCCGCCAAAACCGCAAACACACATTTTTCGCTAAAACCGTAAAAGTGCAACTTTTGGCGAAAACTCTTAAACGTACTTTTACGTCAAAACCGCAAAAACTGCAAAAAATGAAATTTTCTGCTAAAACCGTAAAATATACTTTTCCGTTAAAACCGTAAAATGCACTTTTTCGTCAAAACCGTAAAAAGTATTTTTCCGCCAAAACCATAAAATATGTCTATTTTTAGTAACAAATGCATTTTGATGCAAATGTAAGTTAAAAAAAATTAAAAACAAATGATCATAATTGCATTCAAATGCTTCATCCGGATGCATAAACGAAATATAGAAACGAATAACACCTAGATGGACCATCTGGATCAGACATGAACGAGCCACATTCAAACACTTCTGTTGACATTAATTTTCGGATAATTTTTAAGTTAGCTTCTAGAAGAACTTTACAAACTACATACGCTATTCTTATTAAAAATCTTTTTACTCTCACCAATATATTAAGGGAAAATCTCTTAAATAGTCATTTTTAAAGTTTTTGTCACAAAAATAGACCTTGAGAGAAAAAATGACTAAAATAGATCTTTTTTATTTTGAAAATTTTAATTTTTTTAATTTTTATTTTTTTTTTAATTTTTAAACCTCAACTCCAAAACCCCCACCCAATAACTCTAAACCCTAAGTTTAGATTAGTTAACCCAAATGTATAAATATATATTTACATCATTTAATAAATTCTATTTTAGTCATTTTTCTCTTTGAATGCTATTTTTAGGACAAAAACTTTTTTAAATCTATTTTGGTATTTATCTCATATATTAATCTGATTTTTATTCTGACACGCCTCCTCACAATCACTAACTGACACAAGACAAAAGGGATACAAAAATAATTACACCTCGCTACTTCCATGTTATGCAAATAAAATAAATTTATGTCTACTTCTCTAATAGTGGTGGACAAGAATCCAATATCCCGTTATTTAGAGGTATTTATGATTCACTCCATTTTGTTCAAATAATCAGTTATTTGATTTGATTTGTAGTCATTCGGATATCGGTGTCCCGGATATCTAGAAAATTTTAGAATTTTAACCGGATATCCGATTCGATCTGTAAAAATAAAATAAAAATTTAAAAATAAATTGAAAATCCATAACAATATAAAATAATAATATTTTATTACCAATAAATTGAAAAATTGAATAACTAATATAATAAATTTAATAAATAATAATATTTTAAAATTTAAATAAATTTAATATTTATATATATAATTCCTTAAATATATGTATATATATGCGCATAACGATCAGATCAGATATTCGTTCCTGAAAAAATTAGTATTTATGACTTGCTTTGTTTTTTACGTATATTGCATTGTAGTATTTGCTTTGCTTCGTAGAGTTACGGATATCCATATTTTCTGGTTTGAATCGAAAAGGATAAAGAATAGAATCAAAATTTACGGATATTTTACCTAGCCATATCTCTAATTACAACCCAATACATATATATATATATATATATATATATATATATATATATATATATATATATATATATATATTGAACTAAATAGTCATTCACTTTGTTTGATTTTAATTTATTCAAATTTTACTTATTTATTAATATTAGTTAATATTATTTATTATTTATTTTTACTTTATTCAACTTATTTATTTTTACCTATTTTATTAATAAGTATGTTTAAAAGTTTTCTTAAGAACTGCTTAAATTAACTGTTTCGTCTAATTAAATGGTGGCGCATATAATATTACCAAATTGATGGTATAATGTGACAAAGAAATTAATTTGATGGTTTAGAATGTTTGTTAAAAACCATGAATGTTAAACTATAAATGGCTACATGTTCATGCTAGCCCAACCAAGATTGACTTTCGACCAAAACCAGTTGATCCTTTAAGAGCCTTTAAGAATCCAGAATAGTGTGGATCCTAAACTCACACTATGTATTTGGTACTGATTGTTTGTAAAGATTAGGGAATACATAACATGGGTAATGATATCCTCAGAATACAAAGATGTAATCAGATTTCCAGTGAACAAAATAGATTTTATTAATGAAGAATGATTGAGATACAATGAAGGTTACAATGAATGAAATGAAAATAGTTAAGATCTAAGAAAAAGGTATCGAGAGTGTGAGATCGAGATCAAGATTGTATGTATAATGTGTCTAGCTAGGGATAGAATGTGTGTCCCTCCTATTCTCCATCTCCTATATTTATATTTTCATCCTCGGTCGTTTCAGCTGACCACCCAGAATTCTGGATCTCCTCTTTTACTCAGTCCAGCTCGCAGCTCCATCCACACTTTCTTTGATCTCCGATCTGTTTGGGCTTCCACCGTCAATTATGAGGCCCAAAAATTGTCCCCCAGCCCTTTTAAGTGTGGACATTGGACTTGAAAGGGTGATTCCCCGGGCTCTAATAAATCGATATCCCACTATGAATCTTTTGGGAATCCCAAAACATTGTGGCATGCTTTAGAGGTAGCGGTTTCTACTTGTGTGTCACCACGCCACCTGGATGTGATGCGTCATGACCTCGAATTTTTCATCATGTGGTTGAGATTTAATCAGGTCAATAGACATTCATCATTGCATCTCTTCAAAACTCATTTTGAGCCGTTAGCGAGTTCTCTATAAAACGAGATGTCTTCTTCTTTCTTTCACTTTCTTCACTCTAAATTTCTCTATATTCTCTGTATCCTTTCTTGAAAATTTCCTTTCTTCATTTTTAATTCTTCTAAAGCGAAATACAATGATGTACGATATATTTGGGCCTTATCTTACATTGATTCTCGAAAGCTCGCATGTGGACGATCTCTAAGATCTCTGGGGAGTCGGATATGAGGTGGAGGAGGAGCTTCCGCTTAACGGTGAGACTCCAGAGAACGCCAGGGCCAAATATTGTGGTGCATATATGACGTATTTTAAAGACTGAGGTCCGTCTTTTCCCATTCCGTCGTATATCCTTGAAGCCTTGGCCGTGCCTGGGAAGGCCTTTGCTCAAATGTGCCCAAACTTTGTAAGGTATTTCCTGATGTTTTCGGTTAGCGATAGAGAGGAGGATTGGAGTTTTGTCTAGAGGAACTGAAGCAGATGTGTATTTTAAAACGCAACACACAACCTCCCTGGGAATATTCTGATGTCTCCACGCCTCGGGCGTACGATTGTTGACGCTATTCCGAGGAGAGACCATCGCTTGCGAGAGAAGTTCTTTGTTTTTAAGGTCAACCATGCCTCTGTCGGTGATTTTGACTTCGAAAGAATCCCTCTAGAATGGACAGAAGAGATAGGTAAGTCGATATTTCCTAAAATGTAATTTCTAAATTTGTTTTGCTATAGCTTATTGCATTGATCCTTCTTGCAGCGCCTTTCGGGAGTTCATTGATTACTAGTGAACTGCATGGTTTGATCGAAGTTCTTTTTCGTGGTCGACCTCGATGGCTCGCCTTCAACGTTAATAGGATCTGCCTATGCTCTGCCTCCAGGTTGGGGCTGAGCTCATGTTGTTCCGTTGGTGGCGTCTGCAAATTCAGGCCTATCATATCATAGGGCTATGAGTGGGTTCCTTGATCTTTTTGAGGATTCGGTTTTGCTCCAGTATCTTGGTCGTATTCTAATCTCGGTCTATTTCTTTTGTAAGAAAGAGAGCTCGAGAGGGAGCCTTAGATGATTCAGGCTCTTCGTCTCGAGAAGATCCAGTTTAAAAGGTGCCACAGAGACAGACTCTTAGGTCCGTAGTACCAACACAAAGTCAGTGTATTATTCGATCCCGTGGTAGTGGTTATTCGTGTCTACCATGGAACAGAGGGACCATGAGCTGCTGCCGATTCTGTAGGAGAAGGACCTCGAATAAACTTGGAGGGAATCGATCTGCCTGACCAGAGGGATTAAAGGGCTAGATTATAGGTTCTGATATCGCCTAGTTCGAGCTCTGTTTCTCTGAGCGAGCTTGAACTTCTTTCTCAGAGACGGTCCTGAGTTGATGATGCGTCTGGGTCTAAACCACCGCTTAGTGCGCCTTTAGTCGATGATCCATCCTCGTGGATATTCATAATGACACAGATGGGCCGTTGATCGAGGAATCATAGAGTTTATAGTATTCATTAAGTAACTCGAGTATGTTTTAGGTCATTTTCAGGTCTATGTGCGTTTTGGAGTACTTTGGAGATTATGGGACTTTTTGAGATGTAGAACTGCACAAATGGGTTAGACGTTTAGCAATGGATGGAGGACTTCACACGGTTCGATTGAGCTCATATTTGGACACAAGATAGAGATTTTAGATAGATTTCCACTGCGTCTTCTCGAGGTCAATCAGGATCCTAGATTGGAAAGTATGATCATTTTCCTGAAGATTGGTTTGTTTGGCGAGCGAGGAGAAGCTGTTGTGGATTCAAGAGATATATGTCGAACGACGCCCATGCTGATCAGTTTCGGATGAGTTTTTATCAACTTCGAATCATTGAAGTTTGGTCTTAAGGATTTCCTTATTTACAAAGAAGTCCTTGACGTTTTTAACCTATATTGTATGTTTCTAAGACATTGTTGACGGCTAAGCTTTGTTTCAGATTGGAGAGAAGAGAATAACTCATTCAGTGTCTTCTTGGAACTCCTTTGGTTTTCTTATTGAGTTTTACATATGATTTATATTCAGTCTATGATTATGTTCTCTCTAATTATGTCTGAGTATACTTCCTGTTAGATTAAGGGATTTCATGTTCTTAATGTCAAACTGATAATCATAGGATTGCTAGGGTTATCTATAGATTTCTACACCAGTATTTATCATCATACTAGCTTCTTGATTAGTTGGAATAGCATGAGAGTGTGACTGATAACTCGAACATAGAATCATAGGATAATCGTGAGACACGAGAGTGTAATCGATTCGTGAATCTAATCTTGTTGAACTAGATATCCATTCGCATCGAGAGTTGGCTTAGAATTATAGTTGAACAATATCGAATCTGGTTTAGTGCTTCTTTGATTCATCGGATACAATGAGATTTGGTATTAAATTAGATTTATACATCCTATAGTTTATCGCAACGAGAGCTGGATGACTTACTTTTGCATTCGAGTTCTAGAAATGAACCTTAAAAACCCCTTGGCTCCACTGATTCAGTTTTGAATCCATTGATCGATAAATCTATAGATCTAGCGCTTTCTCCATTGTTTACAACTCTTATATTTATTGATTCGTTTACCGCATTCTATTATTCGACTGAGCTTAATCTGAAATCAAATTTTATTGTGTGAAACACTGAGTCTTTGTGAATTTGATCCTCAAGTACTACTACAAACCTCTTATTTAAAAGAGTATCTTGAAGGTTAATTTGAGCATATCAGTAAGAGATCGTTCGCTAGTCGTCGCAGAGCGATTTGTAGGGCTTTTTGCCAAGCACGTTGCAACCTTGCCAAGTAATATGGAGTGAACTTGCATAACGTGAAAGACAAGTTTGAGAAGAAGGTGGACAGGGAGGCGGAGATTTGTTTTCAGACGGGGTAGGGAAACGAGAGAGAAGATATTGGGTCGGTTGGTGTATCATTGGTGCGTGTCTCTCGCATTTATCGCACCTTAATGCGAATTACTTAATCTCTTATGTGATAATTGGCTAGAAATACCTGTATTTCTTTATTCTGATCGCTAGTGATCGTCCTCTGTAGTGACTTTGGCATGATCTGTCGTTTTGTTTTTCTTAAGATTGCGAAAGCATCTTTTCCGGAGACGCAAAGTAAGTATTGTTCGTTTAGGCTTCGTTTGTACAGTTTTTCTTCGATGATGCAATAATGCGAGCTGCAAGCTTTGATCTTCCCATTTTTATACCAGGAGGGTTCCTTATTTTATGTAGTTGACTATCTGAATTCTACAGTCGGATCTCGCTTCTAGCTCCTGTTTGAATTTATGGTGGGCCTTAGTGTTAGCTTTGTGGTATGCGGCCTCATTGGCCTGCTGTGTCGGGGTTTCCACCGGCGCATTGGTCTCCATGCCGTCGATCGCAGGCTAGATGTCAGGTTCGTTGACTTTGAGTTTGAGGTTGATTTTGCTGTTAGGATCATCTCCAGGAGTTTTGGTATCAATACTTTTTGTCTCGGGCTCGATGTAAGGTTTGTTGACTTCAAGTTCAAATTTGATTTCGCTGTTCGGATTATCTCAAGGAGTTTTGGTACCCGTATTTTTGGAGTCTTCAGAGTTTTGAGTGGCCCTTCGAGCTGCGCCCTGTGTTTTTTTTGCCATATACATGGAAAGGTGATTTCTTTTCTAGGTTATCTTGTTTTCTCGGGGAAAGATTTATGCTAGAATTTTCTATCCCTTCCACCGGGATTACCCTTTAAATGATCAGGCTCGAGGTTGAATCAAGAGCGACGAGGGATCGGCTGAGGTGTTCTCCCCTTGGGGATTTCTTGTTAGTTCGAATTGGTCGAACTGTCGTGTGATTTCCCTCAAAACCGGGAGGAAAGCTTCCATCCTTTCATGCTTCGCTTCACACTCTCCATGGAACTGGCTAATTACTAGCTGTGTGTCGCTAAAGGTGCTGATCTAGAGGACGCTGATGCTTAGCGCAAGACGGAGTCCTGCAATTAAGGATTCATATTCTGTTTCGTCTTTGAGGCGTTGAAACCTAAACGAAAGGGCTGTTATATCATTTCTCCGGTCGGGGATTTGAACTAGATTCTGATTCTGTATCCTTGTTTCGAGTATGCTCCATCGACGTGGAGTTTCCATTTTTGGTTTTGCGTCATTGTCTCTGTTTTGAGGGACTAGCTCAATGAAGAAATTAGCAAGTACTTGTGCTTTGTAGCTCGCTCAAGGTTTGTATTCGATATCGTATTCGCTTAGCTCGATAGTCCATTTTACCAGTCTTCCTGACTGGATGGGGCTGTGCAACACTGTTTGCAGCAGCTGATGTGTCATGACGATAATATCATGGGACTGGAAGTATGGTCTAAGCTTTTGTTCGGCCGTAACAATCGACAGTGCTAATTTCTCCATTGTCAGATACCTCGTCTCGATGTCGATTAACGATTTTCTTATGTAATAATTTTTTTTACTATTATTTTCTTTGTGGATTAACACTCCTCTTATCGCATATTCCGAGGTCGCTACAAATAGGAAAAAGGTCTCGCCCTCAAGCGGTTTCGATAGTATGGGAGGTTCGCTGATGTACGCCATTAGCTGTTTTAGGGTGGAGTCGCACTCGTCGTTTCACTTAAACTTCTTGTTTCCTTTCAGTAGTTTGTGGAATGGTAGGATTTTTTTCGTAGATCTCGAGATGAAACGGTTTAGTGCAACTATTTATCCAATGAGCCGTTTAAATTCATGTGTCGATATCGAGAGGGCACTTCGACGAGGGCGAAGATCTGCTTCGGGTTTGCTTTGATCCCTCTCTTGGTTACGAGATATCTGAGGAACTCCCCCGAAGAGACTCCGAAAGAACATTTCGTTAGATTTAAATTCATTCCAAATTGTTCAGAATGCAGAAGCATTCCTGCAACCAGGGGGACATGATTTCTAGCCCTTGATGATTGATGTATACTTCCACTATTTTTCCCAGTTGCTTTGAGAACATCCAGTTTAAGATCTGATGTTTGGTAGCTCGTGCTCTTGAGAACGAAGGACATTACCTTGTAACAGTATGTACCACAATCCGTAATAAAGCTCATTTTCTTGGTTTTAGGGTTCATCAGAATCTGATTGTACCTAGAGAAAGCGTTAATTAATAATAACAGTTCATGTCATGTGGTTTATTTTACCATACGCTCGATTTGTGGTACTGAGAAACTATCCTTTGGAATGGCTTTGTTAAGGTTGGTGAAATAGATGCATATTCTCCACTTTCCATTTTTCTTTTTCACCACCACTGGATTGGTGAGCTAGACAGGATATTGCACTTCTCTGATCAACCCAATTTTTATAAGTTTGTCAAACTTCTTCGTTGACCGCTTTAGGTCGTTCTGTTCCTAACTTTCACCATTTTTTCTTTACGGGTTTGAACGTCTGGTCGAATTTTAGTTATGAGAAGTAATTTTGATGTTGATTCCCGGCATATCCTTTGCTAACCATGCGAACGTCTGAATGTTTTGTTATAAAATGTGAGGAGATCGTTTTTTATTTCTGGAAAGAGGTCATTTCCAATGCTGACGCATATTTCTAGGAAGTGATCGTCAAGGACGACATGACTTGTGAGACTTTTTTTCAGGATCGTGGGTCGAGAGATCACACATCCTTGAAGTAGTTTCAGTTGTGATATCTCCTCTTGCTTCAGGTTGTTTTGCCTTTGGAGGTCGAGTTTTCAAGAAATCATTCATATAACAAGATCGTGAGGATTTTGGATTTCCTCGAATGGTCTTTTCCCCAGTAGGAGAGGTGAATTTCATGCATTGGTGATAGATCGAGGGGACAACCTTCATCTTTCTCAGCCAAGGCCTTCCGAGGATGGCGTCGAAACGCATGTAATGTTTTATTATTGTGAATTCGACCTCGCGTTGGAGATTGCAGGCTTTGAAGGTTAACGGGATAGATCCTAATGGGTGGATCCCGACCCCACCGAGGCTGATGAAAGTTTCCGATTTGGGCGTTATCGTGGAGTCAGTTTGGTTCATCGCTGTGAATGCTTTGTATGAGAGAACGTCGCTGGCACTCCTGGTATTGATGAGTACCTTTGATAAGCGAGTTCCACCTCTATCGAGATTTATGATTAGGGCGTCATTGTGTGGCTTGTCGAGTCTTATAGTTTCGTGTTTATAGATGACGACTCTGTCTTCCGAAGCGGTCGTTTTCTCCGCCTTTTGCAATCCTTTGTTTTGGTTCGCTTCACGTTGGATTTTTCGTGCAATCAGGGGTTGAGTATTGGATCGATCATATTCGATGACCTTAGTTATTTGTCTCATCGGTCTTTCGGATCCGGTTTGCATGTCTCTATTCCTTTTCAATGGCTGGTTAGGGTCCACGATCGTGCTTAGGAACCTTAAATTGGATTCTTAGCAAGGATGTTTTTCGTTTCTCTTCCCCTCAGACGACACTAGAATGTTGATCCTAAAATCCACATTATGTATTTGGTAGTTATTGTTAGTAAAGATTAAAAAAAAAGAAATAATGGCCACAATATCCTACAACTATGTAATCAGATTTTGATTGACAAAAATAGACTTTATAAATGAAGAATGATTGAGATACAATCAAAGTTACATTAAATGAAATAACAATAGTTAAGATCTAAGAAAAAAGTATCGAGAGTGTGAGATCGAGGTCATATGTATAATATGTCTAGGGTTAGGTTTTGTATTTAAGTTTTGCGTAATATATCCTCCTTTGTATTTAAATTTATTTAAGTAAAAAGTTATCATGAGGATATTATTAGTGAATAAAAATATGCATTATATAAATTTATAAAAATGATCTAAATTGAAAAAGTACAAATGAAATAAATTATAACTTCTGTTTTAATAGATAAAATATTTTATTTTATATTTGTGATAGAAATAAATAATTTTTATATCAGGATCTATTTAAAATATATTATAATCATAATTAAAATATAACTAAAAATCTTTTAAATATTTTTTTATAAATTGGAAGTAAATTAATTTAATTTCTAATTATATTTTATGATAATTACAATTTAAACTAAATAAATTTCAGAAATCAATTTTAAAAGATCACAAAAAAATTTTGTTTTATTTTTTAAAATATTCATTTGTATTAATAAAAGAGTAAAAATATTATGATTAAATTATATAAAATTTGATAAATTTTCTAATGGATGATCAAAATAAAAAAAAACTCAGATATGAAATAAGTAATAATTTTTTAAACGGTATTTTGAAATTATTCACTTTATATTGTTATAATCATTGAAATATAATTAAAATATTTTATAGAATTTCATTTTATACATTATAAATAAATAAATTTTAATTTCTAATACTATTTAATGATAATTAGAATTTTAATTAATAATTTTTGGCAATATAATGAAAATATTTTATAGTTATTTTTTATAAATTACGAGTAAATTAATTTAGTGTCTAATGATATTTTATGATAATTATAAATTGAATAAATAAGTTCATAAATAAAATTTAAAAGATGCCAAAATAGTTTGTATGATTTTTTTAAAATATTTATTTGTATTAAGAAAAGAGTAAAAATAATATGATTAAATTATGTAAAATTTGATAAACTTTCTAAAGAATGATTCAAATAAAAAAACTCACACATGAAATAAATATTAAATTTTGTAAACTATATTTTCAGAATTATTCAATTTAGATTGTTATAATCATTAAAATATTTTATAGAATTTTAATTTTATACATAAGAAATGAACAAATTTAAATTTTTAATAATATTAATGATAATTAAAATTTAAATTATTAAATTTTGGAAATAAATTTGATAAACTTTCTAATGAATGAGCCAAATTAAAAAGTACACATGAAATAAGTAATATTTTTTTTTAATCTTATAAATATATGGTAATATATAGATAGTTATATTTTTATATTTGAGATAAAATGAATATTTTTTCTGACATAATTTATGTAAATCTTTGTAAACTGTATTTTCAAAATCATTCAATTTAGATTGTTAGAATCACTGAAATAGAATTAAAATATTTTATAGATTTTTCCTTTTTATACATTAAAATAAATAAATTTTATTTTTAATAATAGTTAATGCTAATTAGAGCTTAAATTAAACAATTTCAGAAATAAATAATAAAAAGATAATAAAATATTTTTTAGATTTGATTTTAAAATTTCTAGTTGCTTTAAATAAAAATAAATAAAAATGTTAGAAGATATATTAATTAAATTATGTAAAATTTATAAATTTTCTAATGAATGGTCCAAAATAAAATATCACATGAAGAAAAACATGACTTTTATTTTAATAGTATAGATGTTGTACTTGTATATAATTCAAAGATTTTTTCTGCATAATAAGTGAAAAACATATCAATTGCAAAACATTTGAAGAGTTAAATAATTATTTTTTATTTATCAATCTAATATTAAAATGACTATGTTTCAAAATATATCTTTGTTTTCGTTAATTTAACGATTGAATTTTTATTATAATAATTTATGTTGTCAATTATAAAGTTGAGGTAATATTGTGTCCGAGTAATTGTTGAAGAATAATTATGATTGAAAATACTTATGAATTAAATACATTTTTTATAGTATCAGTATAAGATTATTTTATATGATCATTTTGTTAAAATAAGACAATTTTAAAAAAATTATAATAATAATATAAAATTTGAAAGCTTTAAGTGTTGACGTGTAATGAAAAGGACGCATATGATTGGGCAATCGACGTGTAAGATCGTCCACGTGGTCGCATTCTTAAGAAGGAAGAGTGGGAATACAAAATTGGCAAGTGCATTCGTATAATACTCGCGATGACTTAAACTCTCTCTCTCTCCGCCTTAATATTTCAAATTTGGCCTCTTCGCTTTCTCCTTCTCTCTTCATTTACGGACCCAAATCTAACTCTCTGTGTTCGAGATTCAATGGAGTTGGTTTCCTTCGTTGGTAGAGCTCTGTTCGTATCCGTCTTTCTTCTCTCCGCATGGCAAGAGTATGCAATCTTCTTCTAGATCTGCCCTTGTTACTCTCATTTCAAGATCTGCTTTTGTATTCTTGAAAACAAAAAAAGAAGAAGTCAAAATCTGTGTCTAATATCTTAAAAGAATTAAATAAATTATGGCTATCTAGTTCGTTAGGAAAACATGAATCATATAGCTGAGTGAGTTATAGGGAAAAGTATAAGAATGTTGTAGAGTGAAGATAACATAGAGATCTTGCTGGATTTTTCTTTTTAATTAGCTCAAACAATAAAAGTAAACTTTGCTTTCTGTTTTAATAGTTGAATTTGATCGATCTTTCATATTTTCAGTTGACTCTCTTCGGTTCGGGTCTTTTGTCTCTTTAACTAACCTCTTCTTTCCTGGAGCAGGTTCAATGATTTTGGGGATAATGGAGGCCGAGCAGCTAAATCTTTACGACCAAAGTTCAATGCTTTTGTTAGTCATGTCACAACTCAAACTGGCCAGCAATTGCCACCAGTAGATGTAAGTGCCTTCTTCATGTCTTAGTCAACAACAACCAACATTAATCTCTGACTCTTCTTGTGTTCTTTGCAGATGAAGCTTCTTGTTGCTGCTGCAATAGCCTTGAAGGGTATTGGTGGACTTTTGTTTGTCTTTGGCAGCTCCTTGGGAGCTTATCTCTTGGTATGCAGCAACTGTTCCTTTATATATTGTCATTGGTTTATCTGAAATGAAGGGGAAAAAACATGTTTTAACTCTTACGTAATCTGGTTGCAGCTTCTTCATCAAGCTGTTGCCACCCCAATCCTGTATGATTTCTACAACTACGATGTTGATAGAAATGAATTTAGCCAACTGTTTTCCAAGTTTACTCAGGTTAGCAAATGGGTTGGTGAAATATGTGAGTTCCATATTCAATCTTGATCATGATCTGAGATTCTTCTATTCTGTTGCGTGTTTGACTCTTCAGAGCCTGGCACTCGTTGGGGCACTGCTCTTCTTTATTGGAATGAAGAACTCGAGGAGACATGGTAGGCAACTCCGGAAGAAGGCTCCAAAAGCTAAAGCAAACTGAAGATAGAGTAATGGTTTCATCGTTTTTTTTTCCAGCTTTTGTATCACAATCGGGTCTGTATTTTGATATTTCTATTTTGGAATCCAGACATGGGTTTATGCGATGAGGCAAAATCTTTGCAAATCATTTTTGCTTTATTCTATTGACACCTTTTCACACTTTCGGTTCTCTTTGAATTTAAACTAATGGCATGAGTGGTTTCCGTTTTATCACTGGCAAACATAATTTTTGTGGTTGGTAGCGAATCATAGAAAACACTATAAATCATTTTAAACTGTTAAACTTTTAAAATCCAGAAGTTAGTTCTAGTTAGGTTTGCGGATGGTTGTGGAAATGTAAACAAAATTTTTTTTTTTCAAAAGATTATATAAATACAAAAATAAAAATATTCAATTAAAATAACATATATATATATATATATATTATGAAACTTTTAAAAAATATATTTTCTATAATTTTTAAAAATTTAATAGCTAATTTTTTATATTCATTATAATAATATAATTTTTAATATTTTTATAATTATAGAAAATGTAAATATTGTTAATTTATTATTTAATTACTGTTGTAGTTGATAGTTAACAAGTCATAAATATCCCGCAAACGCAACAATTTTTAACCATTGTACCAGTCATCTAAATCTCTTAATAACTGTTAAAACTGTAATCACCCACATTCACAAGCACCAACAACCACAATTACAACCGTTGCATTTACACCATTCAGGTCCTAAACCAATATGCGACTGATGCTTTTGGTTGTGGAAGTGCCATCAGCTCAACAACCTCATGAAAACTGATTTGCACTTGCTCAAAATTCTCTGCACAGTTCCATTCACAGAGCCTCCTTTTCATGACTAACCACAAACTGGAAAGAAGCATCTCAGTAGATAATAATATAGTTTTGTAAGAAAACAATAGAGCATCAAGAAGCTCTCGTAGCTCAGTTGGTTAGAGCACCCGTTTAGTAAGCGGGAGGTCTTGAGTTCAACTCTCAACGAGAGCATTTCTGTTTTATCTTTTTGACACCCTAAGTCTTTACAACGCACATCACAGTCAAAGTCTCTATTTGCATAAAACCCACAAGAAACCGAAGTTTCTGGAGTTGGTATGCAGTTTATTAAAAATACGACCCAAGAGTAAAAGCTTTTACACTTGCCAAACGGAAGAATCCTAAAACCAAGTGAATTAGATATCTCTCAAAATTCTCTAGTATCAAACAGAAACTGTAACTGAGAGTTTAAGCAGCAGGAGGCCTGAGTTCTTGATCACGAGAGGTATCACGAACGGATTGAGGCAAGTAATGCCACATAGGCATGTAACCATAGCTCGGATAAACAGCCATCTTGTTCTGATTAAATGGAGGCATGAACCCTGTAGATGGAACCATCATAGACTTCAACTGCTGTTCTGTCTTCTCCTTCTCTGCCTTCAACGCTAGCTTCTCCTCCCTCAGCTCATTCTTCTCAGCCTATTATAAGTCAAAAACCAAAAACATTACCTAAAAGATCCGCTCAGGTTGTTACATAGAATAAGGTGAACCAAACCTTGAGACTCTTGATCTCCTCTAAAAGCTTCTGATTGGTTTCTTCAAGCTCATGAGCTTCATCTCTGAGTTGATTCAAGACACGGATTGCATCATCGAGTATAGCCGGTTTATCTGTCTTTGGAGTCCTCCCAGGCTCTAAAACCGAGCTCAAATCAATGAACCTAAAGACACAACCCATTTTCAGACAACTCAGTTTTACAAAACAATACAAAGACTAAGATGTACACAATAGCCTACTTCTCATTTAGCTTCTCCCTCCTCAATCTTTCACGACAGGCTTTGGTTCCTCCAGGCCTGACACAAGATCCAGTCCTTCCCCTGTCAACCATCACCACTGATTCTTATCAAACTACAAGATCAACTAAGAGTTCGGATTCTCTTTCTTTTTTGTTTTAAGAAAGCTTACCGTTTTCTCGAGCATTCCTCATCTACTTCTTGCTTAACAGCTCCACCAGATGAGCCAGAATTGATATCTACTCCATCTTCCTGCACAATTCCACAATCATTTTGCCCACGAAATTGCTCTGGCTCTTGAGGCAGAACTCCACTATACGATGTCAAATCCAACTGACCTCCAATATTGAAAACTTCTTGTGGTTCGTTATGCAAATTTACAGCATAGGCCCCAAAATCAGGGAAAGCATCTTCCTGACCAAACTGTGTGTAATCACCTAGTTCTGCTCCATTGCTGCTAAAGTTGGAAACAGAGATGGTATATATAATCAATAAATCCACAAAGACCCATTTGAGTTACAGCTTAAACCGAATCAACATCGTTGTTAACAATAACATTAGAATTAGGGTTCGTTCGTCAGATTAATATCAAAAACACACAATTTCTTTTGTGGATTTTAAAGCCTGGGGGTTTTAAAGATGAGATGTTACAACCAAATCCGATAAATCAGAACAGAAAGAACCATAATCGAAAGAGAGATGGAGAACAGAGGAAAGGAATAACCTTTGATCGAAACAAAAGAAATCAGACACGAAATCTTCATCATCAAGAGAAGGATACATCTGAATCTCAGAAACACAGATTTGGAAATGCTTTCAAGAGAGACGCCAATGTCGGAAGATAATTATATTATTACAGCTTGAAAAATCGAATGACGCCAAGGAGATGATAAGAATGGTGGGAACAATAATCTACGATTTGATATTAGTGGAAAATTAAAGGTAAGGAAGGATTAGATATTTTTTTAAGTTCTTATTCGGGAAAAGACAATTCGCGTCCAAAAAGTACTGAATCAGAATCAAAACGATCTGTCTTTGTACTGACTGGATGTGGGTTATTATTAGCCGGTATTGTGGAATTTGTTGCCATTTGCACTTTCTTTTGGTAATTTTTTTTCTTACTTCCATTTAATTGAGTCATTAGATTTTGATCCGGCTTTCAATTCGGGAGATTTGTTTCTTTTTAATATTTTTTAGTTATTCAGAGAATCAATTTTTTTAAATAAACAATTATGATATTATTCGATATGCGAAAAATTATTATATACTATAAAATATTCTTAATTTATGTTTTTATAGTAGGTAAATTGAAATATTGTAAAAATTAATTACAAATATTGTGTAGTTCACATTTAATTTAGTGATGCAAGATGAAGAAGTTAATGACCGTTCTTAATATACATGACTATATTAATATAGGGTTTTGTTGAAATTGGTTTGTGGATAGTGAGTTTAAATGTTTACTATATAATCCTAACAAAATATTAAGTTTGTTAGGATTTTAATTTTAAAAAATACATTATCTTTAAAAATACATGCTCCGATTCTATTGTATCATTTAAAAATCAAAAATATTTATAGGGTAATCATTTGGTTATTCATAAATATTAGGATATTAGTTAACATTAAATTTAAAATATTAACATAAATATATACTTTTCACTGATTCTTTTATATTAGATATGGATTAGTTTAACATAAGAAAGATTATAATATACGGGAATGATTTCTTTCTAAATGCTACAATATTTTTTTTTAGATTTAGATAGAAATTAATTTTAAAAAATTCTAAATAAGGGAATGACATTCTCTTGTAAATAACTACAAAGGTAAGAATAAATTGTAGTAGAGATTATGCTTTAATAGTATAGATACTGATTACAGAATGCGACCCCAAATCAGAGGAAGTGATGTTCAACTTCTTTTGTAAAAAAATATATATTTTGATTTTTTATATTATGTGTTAGTAATAAAAATCTAAAGCTTAAATATGTAGTATAGAAACTAAAATTATTTTATATCGAGTATTGACTAATCTAATTTCATCATATATAAACACTAGGGGTTTACCCCGCGCTTTGCTCAAATTTTTTTACTTTTTGATTGTTTAAATTGATATAAATTTTTAGTTTCAAATATTTAATTATACAATTTTGTGAATCTCAGTTTCTGTGAGTTTTTCTTTTACCTATATAGGAATATAAGAATATTGAGAAAGAAATTGTTACATTTGACTAAATTACATAATGTCGTAATAACTATAATTTAATAAGATATTGTTTTATTTTTGTTTAGGAGATGTACTTTTTGTTATCTTTGACGCCATCCACTGTTATGTCAATTTTATGTCTTTTTCGGTTTGTTGTGTATTGTGTCACTTGTCCATATATTTTTCAATTATTTGCATGAATTTCTATTGTTGCAATGAGATTATGCTAGTTTTAATATGATTTTTTTTAAAATTTACTTAATTAATTGGACACAACAATCTTATATCGATTAAATTATGAAAATGAAATATTCTGAAGCTTACAATATTAGTAGGTAGTGTATTTGTTTTTGTTGTTGTTGTAGTGCCTGACATTGTTACGGTGTCATGTAATTATTAATTTTGTATGCCTATATATTTTTAGGTAACATAATATTCTCGTTACTCTAACCTCATGAAGCGAATTTTTAATACATTTTTAGCATTTGTCCGCTTTAATTTAATTTTCCATACAAGTATGTCCAAATATATTTTACTGATCTTGAACTCTTTTTTTCATAACATCATTTTTATGTATAGGTATATGTCATTGTGTTATAAATCTTTCATTGTTATGTGGAAATATTGTAATCATATATTCGTGTTGTTTTTTTTTGAAAATTTAATTATATTTATCAAACATAATAAGCATGTAAACTCTCGCTTGAGAGACATATTTTTATTGAGTTGTTATATATGTGCAATAATTATAATAGATAAACTATTAATGGTATGTATGTTGATAGACAAGTCAGTTTTGTGTGGCATTTGCTGCAATTAGTGTTAGATTCCATAATGTTGCAAACAATTATTCAAAAAAATAGTGTTATGCATGAAATGATGTCCACTTATATTTTTTAAAATGACTTTCAAAATGCAAAAACAATGTTATGATGTCATTTTTGATTTCTTTATTAGTGTTTGTCAATATTTTATAATGGTAACAGATATGCTATCTTTATTATTTCATTTATTAGATATTTTTAATTTTTAAAAAATGTTTTGATTATTTATTATATGTTTTGATGGACAAAAAGGAGAAAATCAAACAATAGGGTAAATGGAATTTTTTAATTTTTCATTTTTCTGAATTTTCTCTGTTAATTTTGAAATCTAAGTGTTTTAGATTTACTAAATTATTATATATTTTTTATTAATATAGGTATTAATATTTTGATGGGTTAAAATTTAAATATTTATTAAAATAGATTTATGGATTATATATGTTTTATTAATTGATTTAGTTTAAATGTTAAAAATGAAAAATTTAGGTCAATTATTTAAATTAAAAAATATAATTATTTTAAAAAACTTTAGGTGAAAAATGAATTATTGATGAAAATAAATTTATGGGTTATTTTAATTTTTTTTAATTTGATTTGGTTAAATGCTAAGTAAGTAAAATCTTTAAAACAATTAGTTAAAATTTTAAAAATTATGCTTATGTGTTCAACTTTTAGATAACATGTTGATGATGTAGCTTAAGGAGAAGAAAACTTGTTCTCCTTTATATATATTGATTTTGAAAATACCATATTCTGAAATAACAAATTGTGTACAAAAATATTACAATATATATATATATATATATATATATACTAATGTTTTAAAATAAAATTTCTTAAATTTTTGGTTTATTTAAAGTCAAATAATATTGAAGGTTAAAAAATATATAGTATTAACTATTATATAATTTCGTCACATATAAACATTTTCCAACTAGAAATTTTTGAAGCAAAAATTGTGTATAAAAATCATGTACAAAATATAAAATTATCTAAAGTGATTATAAAAGCTTTTAAAGGTTTCAATTACATCCCTTTCTTAAAAAAAAGGGTTTCAATTACATTTACAAAGCAAAAATATACGAGCATATTGTGAATCCTACTCTAGTAATCTTTTAAGAAAAAAGTTAAGAAGTTTTACAATATTTTCTAGATAATTCCAATATCATATTTCTTTTAGTTTCAGCTTTATGATAACTAGAATGTGGACCCTTCGAAATCGCATGGGAAAGTTAGTATGAAGTTTTCAATATTAATTTTAAACTAGAACTTGACCCGCGCTCCTGTGCGGGTATTTGATTTAACTTGTATTCAACGTAAACTGATAAATAGCTGCTTTTATAAAAAAATCCTTTGTATATTTTTTATGTTTTGTAATTTACATATAGAGTATAATATTATATTATAATATAGATGTTGATAAAAAATTATTTGTACATAATATTATATTAAAAATGTATAACTTGATGCAATTTGATGTAATTGTATTATTCATATATTAACTTTTTTTTTGTTAATTTATTTTGAAATGAAACAACATATTAAAATTTTTAATTATCAATATATAAATATCGATTTGGTTATATAAACTTTGGAATTGTAATTATTTAATTTAAATTTATTTTAAATGCAGTAGCAGAATCTGTAAATAAAAAAATATAAAAAATAAAATACTTAATTTATTGTAAATGTAAAGGCTAAGTTTGTAAATAAAAGAAATTATTTTTAATACTGCTATCCATGTATCCAAACAATCCTCACTATCCATGTTTCCAAACAAAATTCTAAAGTATTTCTACTTTAATAAGATAGATAATTACATATTAATGTTTTAAAAATAAAAATTTATAATTATTTTAAAATATATATATATATATATAACTAATATAGTTAAAAATAGAAACATTAAAGATGAAAATAAGATTATTAAAATTTATTAAAAATAAAAGATAATGAAAAAACTAATGCTAAAGTGATGCATCCCTTTAAAATATTAAATTTTCAATATTATTTTAAAATTATTATATATTAAATGCTTTAAAATGATAATATCTAAATATTTAAAAATGTAAACTGATATGGTTAAAAATAAAAGCATTAAAGATGAAATAAAATTATTAAAATTTTATTATAAATAAAAGATATTAAAACACTTATACCAAAATGATGCAATCCTTTAGAATTATTAGGTTTACTAATCAGTATTAACTTTTCATTATTATTTCAAAAATGATTATATACTAAAGGTTGAAAACAAAAGCGTTTATATATTTGTTAACTTATACAATTTTTCTATCATGTAATGGTTCAGTCAAAATGTACAATGTTAATTTTCTTAAAAGATACAACTCTTTAATGAATTAACATGTTTATGCTTAATTGATCGAATATTAAAATGTTTTTATTATGAAATAGTTCAATGGTTAAGCTTTTTGAAATATACAACTTTCAGTTATGAAAATATTTCATAAAAGGGTAAAATTAAGAAAATATGCAACTCTTCAAATAATCAACACGTTTCTTGTTTAAGTGAAACTATAATGTTTTACTCGAGTTCATAAATGAAACTGTAACCGTTAAATTAGACATTAGGAACAAACTCAGCAGTTGGACATCAACTTTTTTCCTATAATAATTGATGATGTCATCGGTTAGAAAAAGATACGACTCAATGACACCATTTCGGTCACTATACTTTCACACCTATTTGGTCACAAACCATTCACACCCTTCTGGTCACGATCCGTTCGTACCCTTTCGGTCACGACAAATTCGCACTCATTTGATCACAACACGTTCGCACTCTTTTGATCACGGCTCGTTCGCACATTTTCGGTCATGAGACATTCGCAACATTTCGGTCATGACTCATTCGCACCTTCTCGGTCATGACAGATTCACACCCATTCATTCATGACTCATTCACATCCTTTCGATCACGACTCGTTCGTACCCATTCAGTCACAACACGTTCGCATCCCTTGGATCACGACATGTTCGTACCTCTGGATCACGACATGCTCATACCTCTTGGGTAACGACACGTTCGTACCTTTAATATCAAGGCATGTTCACACCTATTTGTTGACGACACGTTCTCCTAACGTGATATATTTATGATTTAAAGCGAACTTTTATGTTACCCAAAAAAAGATACAATGATCAATTTTCTTAAAGATACAACTCGAATAAACATGTCTTCTGAGGTCTTTACTTTGAAAGGGTTTAATGATTAAGCTTGTTGAAATATACAACTTTAGATTATGAAAAATATCCAATGAAAGGGTTCAATGGTTAAGTTTCAAAAAAGACTCAACTATTTAAGAAATGAACGCGGCTTTTATTTAAGTGAAACTATGATGTCATACTCAAATTGCTAAATGAAACTGAAACTGTTATATTAGAGATTAGGAACAAACTCGACCGTTTGATTAAAAATGATGCCAAAAGAAACCGTAAAGTAGGTTTGATATATAGCAAAAAAAAACATTATGAAAATGTATGTTTGTCACTCTAATGGGTGTGTGTTGTTTGAAATGAGACTATTTAGTGAAAATGTACGTTTGTTACTCTAAATAAGATGTGTCATTTGAAAAGGAAACACTTCATGGAAGAGTTGACAAATTATTTTTTTTGATGACATAAACAAGAAAACTTTTTTTTTTAACAAGAAAAAACTTTATATCTGTTAGATCATAAAAACAGAAAAATCTAACCGTTAGATGTAAAAAAATTCTTATAAAAATGTTGATGTCATCCGTAAATAAAAATAGGTTTGCTATTTTATATATATATATATATATATATATATATATAGATTTGTGTTACATATTCAGCTTTTTGTGACAATTTAATAACATATCGTAATCTAAGCAATTGAGACCAAAAAAAAAGTTACTTACGTTATAAAAGCTTGTGTGATGTAAATAGTGAAGTTGATACACGTATATCAAAACCAAAACAACAAAAACATATGATTAAAAATCAGTCACGGGACATCGATACGATGCACGCTATGCAATTGCATAGTATATATGATGGACTAAATTATGCATCGTATAATATTTTGAGGGTTGTTTCCCAAAAACTGGACCTTAAAAACAAAGAATGTTTTATGCCAAAAAAAAATTGGACCCAGTGCTTTTGCTCCAATGATTTACTTGTGATTACAAATACTTTTAAGTAACAAAATACCTAATAGTTTATACGTTTCGAATATCAATTTGTATCTTGATGAAGCATCCAACCCCACTGTTATTACAACTGGTGTATATCAGTTCGACATCAGGGAATAATCGAACCCTTCTCATCAAAAATCGTATAAACATCAACATCGACATAAAGAAGAGTCTACCTTGGCATCTTATGGTCAGTGGTGGTCATAGTGAAAGAATAAAGGATCCCTAACTTTTTGTAGGCTTGTAGCTCTTGAAAAAATGTAACGTCGTTTGTCGTTCCAAAACAGATCTTCAAAAAATTTTATTCCCAACCGTAAATTAATATTCTTGTGAAGTATCCTCTCATGAAACTATATTGCTCGTTGCTCGTGAAAACGACTCATGTGGAACGCACGAGAAAAAAATAAACAATTTACTCTTTGTCAACTGTATAAATTATTACAAATGTCTTCCTTAAACCATTAAACAACTTGATTGGTTTATCTGCATCGAATGAATTTTTATATGCGTTTGACACTAATTATTAAAAAGACAAATCTTTCAAATAGATCATTTTTAAATCTATTTTGGTGACAATTTTTTTTTAAAATCTATCTTAAGGTATTCTTTTTATTAAAATTCTACAAAATAATTGACAACATTCTAACTTTTGTTTTACGAATTACGAAACTGTATGGTCATGGACCAAGGGTGTGTGTGTATTTGACAACGTTCGAAACTATAGTTTCTAACAGTTGTTGTATGCACCAAGTTTATGTATATGTCTGATTGATCATAATTTTCTTATGTTATTTTCCAAGTATTGAACACATGATTTTTATGATAAGTAACACTTGAGCGAAAGCAAACAATGCACGATCAGACCTTCGTGCAATACAAAGTCGTTAGAGCATAAATACCGCACTACAAATGGTTTAATATAGCTAGTGATGAAGATGACCATTTAATTTATTTTTGACCATTGCGAACTAAATCAAACGGATGGTAATCTTTTCCCCTTTTACCTTTATTCATCTTTCTAGTCACCTTTGTTATTATAAGTGGACAAAAAAACTAAACCAAACCAAACTGAACCAACTCAACAGAACCCAAACCAACCCACACCAAAATAAATGTCCCAACCAGTCGGTTAAAGGTTTCATAAACCCAAATGGTTCGGTTTGTTTCATTATAAACTAAACCAAATTAAAAAATCAAATTTTTATTTAATTAAATTACGTAAATATATTGATAATATTAATATTTAAGATATTTAACATTTAACCTAAACAAGTAAACATAATTTTATACATTGTACTTCTAAATTAATAAAAAAACAAAACTAACAATAACTAAAATAATACAAATATTATAACAGTATCATCAAAACTAAAAAATACTTATGATATTTATATTAGGGTCAAAGATAATAATATAAATTATTAGTACATCTTTACATATTTATTGTGTTTTTGGCATTAATTAAATATTAAGAAATTACTAATTTTTCAAACGATAATGTGTTTTATATTTTATAAATTATATTTTCTTAACCGAACTATAACAAAACTAAAAGTCAATTTTATTAAACTGAACAAACAAAAATAAAGCCGAACTAAACTTAACCGGACACAAACCAAACCAAAATAAACTAATTTCAGATGATTTTGGTTTAAGTTTTCTTAGATCCAAACAAACCAGACCGAACCAAACCCAAACTGAACCTAAATTTAGACTGCAATTGATGCGCCCCGGTTTGAGCATCGACCTGCTTGGATCATGGACACGGCTCAAGATGGCGATCTTGTCGACCAGCTCGACTCAACCGAGGTTTTACCATCAGATCATTCTGATCAGACCATGGTCGAGCCAGGAGCTAACTTGGAAAAGGAAGGATTTACTAAGTGGAAGCAACGATCAATTAACCTTAAAGATATTATGGGAAGCAGTAATGATATATGTTCATTGTTTGACTCATATCTTCCAAACCACGAGGCTTCTATGCATGAAATCACTTGGATAATGTGCTCAGCTCAATTACAGAGCTCCTCGAAGAATAATCAGCTCAAATGGAGTTCAGAAGAGGGAGTTATGCCATTTACAAACCAGGTGATCTTCAGTTCTCGCGAATTCAGACATGTGCGCATTCAGGTGAGCTGGACCGACACTGCCTTGGAGCTGGATGAGCTAATTGACACTATCTTGGATGAGCTGAATACTCAAGTGAGTTGGACTGACACTATCCTAGACGAGCTGAGCTGGATTGACACTCATTTGGACGAGCTGAGCGAGCTAGTTCGATCTTCCGAGCTGGTTCGACCACCCGAAAAGATACAATCGGTCAACTCCCTTTCTGATGAACCAAGCCAATCTCTTCAAGGTTCTAAGTCATGTCCATGGGACAAAACTATCAGAAAAGCTAAGGAAAACATGCTTGACAAATGGGCTTGTTTTCGACTGCATTTGAGCCGAAATGTGGATCCAAACATTTCTATGGTTCCCAACTTTGCCCAAGAAGTAAACAAGATATTCCTTGCAATATTTTCGACCAAGCAGTCAAAGGAGAGTTCCAAGACAATTCAAAACCGTGTGGAAGACCAGATCTAGTCTTTGTTTTAAGTCAACACATTTATGTAGTCAAGTCTTTGTTTTCGGTCTTCTATGCCTTGTTTTTAGCACATTCTTCTTTGGATCTCTACAACTTGTAATCTTATAAATATGGCCTAAGAGCCATGAAATAAATCATTGAGTTTTCTCCTTTTTTATGAGTTTATCTCTTTGTTCTTTGTTTAGAACACTTCTTAGTTTCTTGGTGAGGTTATCTCCAAGTTTCGAACCTTCTTTTGTTGGACCGGTGCGTCACATCCGGCAACGATCGAAGTCTGGTAGTATCATTGGGACTTCCGCAACCCTTTGTGTCAACCATTCATTCCATCAGTTCTCCCTTTGGCGAGTTCATATCCCCTTAGTCCGATTGAGTGATCATGTCCGAATCTAGGACGTATCAGCAATTCCATAACCAAATACATAGATATTTTGTTAAAGTCACAGTAGATTCTTTGACGGATAAGTCTTCATAGTCTATGGTGGTGTTCAGCTGGCCCATCTGTTCGAGCTCCACCATCGGCTGAGGGCAGCTCCTCCCCTACTGACCTCGAACTCTTTGTTGGTAGCCTTTCTTGGGGGAAATGGTCATTTAAAAATATGTCAAATCCACATACATAACATAAATCATTAAGTACCGAGAAACTCAATAATCTAGTCCAAACTGAAAGATCAGAAGATCCTGCAATACATAGATGGTGTAAGTGGAGTTTATTCGCTTACCGTGACTAGTTTCTGACCAAGCAGCTGGAATCAAGTCAAGTTTCACTAGAATTTGTGTAACCTATTGAAGAGAATGAAAAATATAAAATTTAAAAGAAAAACATAAGAAATAAATACTTATTATATATAATTAGGTATTAAGGTATTTGTTTAAATTTTAAATAATTATTTTTACATATCATATTAAAATAAATATGGAAATTTAATATTTAAAATACAGATTTATTTTTAAATATTTATATTGCATATTAAGTTGTACATTCGAATCAGTTTTCAGATATTCTTTGGGTGTTTTGAGTTTTCATGTTTTTTGGATTACTCGTTCGGGTTCGGTTAATAAACTTGGAATGCGAATATATTTTGTAACACCCAATAGGACCCATTCAGATATTTATTTACATTTTGGATTGGATATGGATCGAGTTTTACAGTTTGGGTTTGCTTTGGATTTCAGTTACATATTTTATGTCCATGCCTAAGTGGAATCAAAAGACGTTAATATTTTTAATTGTCGTAAAGTCTTCGAATATATCCTAACATTGTTCTTAAACTGGATGTAATTATATGTAACCCTATGCTGGATATTATATCCAGCCAATTTAATATTTATTTGTATATTCCACATTCTCCAAGTTGAATAATCCGTAGTATATGGATGCATGCCAGTTAGACACAAAAATTACATCTTCTCTGTTTGGAATGAAGACAACCGATCTAGTGAAGAATCAATTCCTTGACTTATCAATCTCTCCATCAACAATGCTCATCCCAAGTGAAATACCTTATTATTTCTATCTTGTGCTGATGCCATCAACAACATCTTGCATACTTTCCTCGTAAATGGGTCTGATCAACGACTACCACTTTTCTCATATAATTACAACTTTTGATTGATGCACCCAAAGATAGAAAAAAGTATTTGAATTTGTTCCTTATATTTTTATGGTACTCAGTGTGAACGTCAAAAATTGTATCCGGATTTTTAATGAACTACTTGTTAAAATAATTTGATAAATAGATTGTAAGAAGATCTCGATGAACTTTTCGCATAGTCAAGTGCAACTTCTATTGATCCTGAAGTTTTCCAGTAAGATATTTATATATCATGGTCTCCTTACATCACTTGAATTATTTCATTTGGTTGTCGCCCTCTTCCAGATCTTACAAATCCTAATCTCATCATTTTGGGTATGATAACATGTGTTGATTGTTGATACCTTTTGCGGTCTTAAGAAAAACATGAATGTGTAACACCCCTTAAATTCATATAAATTTTTGTTTTTTATTCGTAATGTATATTTTTGATCCGCATGTTGCACTAAAGCACTTGAGCACCATCACATCAGGGACGAAATGATGTTCTACAATTGAAACTTATTGTTTGTTGCATATAAGACTATATGATGTTTAAACTCATTCCTTATTTTAAAGACCATCCAAATATAGAGCTTGTTTGGTTTGTTGGTTACCTTACCAAAAATTATAACTCAATTTTCAAGTTATTAACACATTGTATAGCATCTAATTCGGTTATAAAACTACAAACCCATTTTTAAAAAAATTAACCAGTTCATATTCAGGAATATCAGGTATATTAAACATCAATCATCCGTCGAACAAAGAAAACATAACATCCTCTGATTTATCAGAGGAAGCTGGTTAGCGCCTATCGCCATGGCACAATTTTGCCATCGCTTTGTGTACCTGCAACACAAAAGCTACTCTGCAAAACCATCTATATACATATTAGATAAACAAGAATGCTAAGACAGAAACTAAAAACACGAAATCCATAAATAAAACTCAAAGGTTCATATAGCAAAACATCAAATGAAAATACCAAAGGAAAACACCAAATTCAAATCTGAAAACACCAATAGCTAAAACACCAAATTCAAAAGCAAATGAAATTCTAGTCAGATTCAAAACCATTCTCCTCATATTCCAAATATTTCTCGTAGCCAAACCCTTCCTCTCCTTCAATGTCACCATCATCTTCATCAACCAATTCCAAGTGAGAAGGTGATGAACCATATCACTGTTCTGCGTTCAAGAACTCGCAATTCCTTTCCCTTTGTTGTCTTTAGGAGTTTTTGCTCCTCTAGTAGTGTAGTTTGGTTCTTCAGATCCTACTGCTTCGTTCACCACACACCATGTCAAGTCCTCATCATCATGGAAAAAATCATAATCTTCATCACTGGATGAGTTCCCATCCATCTTCCCCACTAGCCATTCATTGTTATCATCTATCTCATCGAACAGAATTGGATCCTTAGCATCATTTCTCTTCATCCTACGCTGCAAAGCACGATTGTACTTGACAAACACTATGTCATTCAATCGGCTTTGAGCTAGTATGTTCCTTATCTTGGTATGCAGCTGTATTTTATCAAATATCAGTCACATGTTCATGTAAACCTAGAGTAAATATAGAGATTTGAAAAACTTACAAGTTAAAAGACTCCCCAATTTCTTTCACAACCCATTGCACTACATGTAAGACTTAGCACATTGACTGCAAAATCACTGAGATTTGGAGCTGATGATCCGTATGTTGACCACCAGTCAGCTGTAAGAAAAACAATTTTATACTCAGTTTAAGAATACAAAAGTGCATTGGTTAAAACAACTCTATCATACCTACCAATTTCATCTTCCTTTGCCTAATAGCCATGGGAAGACCAAAGAGCCCACTTGCATTCTTAAAAACTTCAAGCTCCACCATGATCATGTCTTGAAAATCATTGTCTCGAACCAGCCTTGTGATGCAGTTGTACAACCCAATCTCCACTTCCTCACAATAAACATCAGCAGTATGAGCATAATGAACAGCTGTATTGAGGAAATAACCTGCTGCGTGAAGTGGTTGATGTAACTGACAGTCCTAGCGCTTGTCTATCATCTCAAAGACCTTCTCATACTTCTCATTCTTCCATTTGAAACTCTTATATTGCCCTATCAATTTCAGCATAGATGTAACCTATTGCTGGTTTCTTCTCACCATCAACCATTCGGAGCACTTTTCACCAAAGGACATGTTAGCTTCAGAGCATAAGCTATGTTCCTCCAGAAGCCCTCTTGAAGAATATACTGGTTCAGCTTCGTTGCTCATGCTTTCTTTGGCCCTTTTGACTTGCTCCATTCCTATGAGGTCACCATCTTCTTGAAATTGGCTTGCAGAAGGTGAAACTAAGTCATGGTGATGAAGGAAGTTGCAAATCGAGTTATTGCAGGCCGCTGCAAGTTATTTTTGTTTGTGAACCTTCTCATCATGTTGACTAGAGGAACACAACAGTAGATGTAGGCACAAAAAAACATACAATTTGTCATAGCGTTCTTCACAACATGTATCTTTCCAATGTCCTCCAGCATCAGATCAAGACAATGGGCAGCACAAGGAGTCCAAAAAAGATGTGGAAGTTTAACTTCAAGCAGCTTCCCAACCTTCACATAGTTGGAGGCATTGTTAGGCACAACTTGTATCACATTCTTCTCGCCAACTTCCTCAACCATATCATCCAGCAACTTAAACAACATTGTAGTATCTGTCACCACCTCAGATACTTCTTTTAATCTGATGAAAACCGAGCCTTTAGGTGAGTTAACCAGGAAGTTGACAATGTCCTTCTGCACCACTGAATCACGCCATCCATCAAACATGATTGAGAATCATTTCACTACCCACTTCTCTCTATGACCAACTAGCTGAGCATCAACGTTTGCTACTTCCTTCTGAACAGGAGCTCGTACATTGAAGGAGGCTTTAATCCCATACCATATTGCCCAATCAACTCAGTCATCTCCTTGAAACTGTCGTGTTTGGCAACATTAAAAGGAATCCCAACATCATAAAAGCACCTTGCTATGCCTCCACATATTTTCTCTCTTAGCTCCTTGTCATAAGCTCTAAAGACTCCCTTCTTATCCTTCGTGCGTATCAAGACTTCTGGAAGCAGTGACTTCGCAAACTTATCCAGAGGTCCACGGTTCTTCCTCTTGATAGTCTTTCGTTTTGACTGATTAGATTCACCTTCCAAGTCCTCCATATCATCTTCATGCACAACAGGTTAAAACTACATTTGAAGAGCTACTCTTTCTTCAGCTAATTTCACCATGAAGTTCTGCAGCTCAGCTCTGACATGTTCTTGACAGATTGGACACTTCTTTGCATTCTTATACCCTCCAACAAAATGTTGCTTCAAGCGTGAAATTCCAGCAGTTAGAACCTTGTTGCAGAAGATATACTTCCAATGGTTGACGTTGTTATTAACAATGGTTCCATACTTCTTTCCCGGATCCACTTGTTGGCCTTCTCTTTGAGACCCTCCTCCTTGAGACCCTTCTCCTTGAGATGTTCCAGCTCCAGCGTCAGACATGATCACCTACAACATATACAAACATGGTATGAGGAAAAGCTATTGAATATATACAAGACACGATCATAAACTTACATACAAAAAAAAATCTAATGACAAGGAGAAGAAGCTATGCTATAAACAAACATGATCACATTTCACAACTACAACGCACACAGACATGAAATAAGAAGAAGCTATGAGCCTATGATATAAAAAATACATGATCATAAACTTTTATTAAAGAAAAAATCTACTGACTTAAGAAGAAGAAACTATGATCTAAACAAAGAATGAGAAGAAGCGTGAAGAAGAGAGTTACTAATGAATTAGAAAACCTTGCAAATGATAAGCTACTGTCGTAAGTTTAAGAGAAGAGAAGCTAATAATTTTAATTAAGGTTTGTAGGGTTATATATATAAGAGAAGGAGTAGGGTTAGTGGGATTGTATGCTAGCTTAGTGGGATAGTGGATATCGTAGTTAATTGTTCAATTTTGAATCAAACTTTTTTTGTTATAGGTTAACAAATCTCCGCTTTAGCAAAATATCAAAAACGAGGAAAATCGAGGTAAATCGAGAGTTTTACGTAACTCGCTTGGCAATGAGGTCCCTTGGCGATGAGGTCCTCGCTTGGTGGCCCTTAGAGCCATGGCGCCAGAAATGGTCGCTTTTTTAAACCAAGGATGTAGGTGGAGTTTATTCTCTTGACGTGACAAGTTTCTGACCCAAGCAGTTGGAACCAAGTCAGGTTTCACTATAATTTGTGTAACCTATTGAAGAGAATGAAAAATATAAAATTTAAAAGAAAATCATAAGAAATAAATACTCATTCATATAGAATTGGGTATTTAAGGAACTTGTTTTAAATATTTTCTTTTAGATATCATATTAAAATAAATATGGAATTTAATATTTAAAATACAGATTTATTTTATATTACATATTAATTTGTACATTCGAATAAGTCTTTCAGATTTTTTGGGGGATTTTGAGTTTTCATGTTTTTTGGATTACTCGTTCGGGTTCAGTAAATAAACTTCAAGTGTGGATATGTTTTGTAACACCATATAAGACCTACACATATTTATTTACATTTTGAAAATGATACAAATCAAGTTTTTCAGTTTGAGTTTTCTTTGGATTTCAGTTACATATTTTAACCCCATGCCTAAGTGGAAGCAAAAGACGTTAATAGTTTTCATTGTCGTAAAGTCTTAGAATATATCCTAAAATTATTTATCTATTCCATATTCTCCAAGTTGAATAATCCGTAGTATATGTATGCATGCCAGTTAGACAAAAAAACTACATCTTTTCTGTTTGGAATTAAAACAGACGATCTAGTGAAGAATCAATTCCTTGACTTATCAATCTCTCAATCAAAAATGCTTATTCCTAGTGGAAATACCTTATAATTTCTATCTTGTGCTAATGCTATCAACAACATCTTGCATACTTCCCTCGTAAACAGGTCTCATCAACGACTACCACTTTTCTCATATAATTACTACCTTTGATTGATGCACCCAAAGATAAAAACAATATTTGAATTTTTTTCGCACATTTTTATGGTACTCAGTGTGAACGTCAACAACTGTATCCAGATTTGACGTGAATTACTTGTTAAAATAATCTGATAAATAGATTGTAAGAAGATTTCGATGAACTTTTTGCATAGTCAAGTGCAACTTCTCTTGATCCTGAAGTTTTCCGCATAGGTCGTTTGACGGAAGAATTACACGTAGGTCGTCTGAGTAAAATTAAATATTTAAGTTTTATTTTCTAATTGCAAAAATAACCTGAGACGACTTACATATAAGTCTTCTAGTTAATATTAAATATTTAAGTTTTTTTTATAATCCAAGTAAGTTGTCTCGAAAAATTCAAATTTCTAACTCAATTTGGTCAAATGCAAAACTAACATGTTTTATCCTAGACGACTTACGGGGAGGTCTTCTGCGGTACTTTTGAGATTTTATTGTTAACAAAGAAAACTGGACGACTTCCAGATAAGTCGACTCTAAAAATACATATAAAAGTCAATTGCAAAACTAACATCTGCATTGACCAGACGACTTCCGTGTAAGTCTTCTACATATAGAAGACTTACACGGAAGTCATCTAGGCGAACAAATCTGGAAAAAAAATTGATTTCATACCTTAAATTAGTGAGATAATTTTATTAGCACACATAACTCTTCTCCAAGCACATAGAAGCTCAAAAGAAATCGACCCACCAAGAATCGTAAGCTTGAATCAAAATCTTGAATTTTTGAGATGAATATAGAGAGAAAGTGAAAAAGATTTAGTTTTTGAGCATAAGAAATAAGATAAGAGGATTGAAAACTAATTTTTAGGTGCATTAAGAGCTTCAAATTGGTTGTTCATGGTGGTTGGTGTATTGATAACAATAACATTAATGTAAATACTTGATGAAGATGAGGATGATAGAGTAAAATACTCATTTTTGACAAAGAAAAAAAATAATGGCATTTTTGTGAATAATCAAAACTTTTAGGGTGAATAGGGCAAATGAAAATTTCAAAAAAATCATGAGTTAGTTTTGTGTTTGACTTCAAGTTTCATTTTTGCAAAAAACCCTTAAAACTAAGCTAATAAAACATTTGCTGGGATAAACATTTGATAACACTACCTATTTAAATGGTTGATGGCTCACATGACCTTCTGTCCCCATGCCCATAAAGTAGCGACAGAAGTCATTTGTGTCCGAGAACATAACAAACGTCATCGGAGGACCCTGTGGATCTTTACTCAAAGGTTTTGTCATCAAAACATCACCTCCAACACATATACCAGCTTAACTGGCGCCTCATACTCTACTCCCGGTACATTCCAAGTAACACCCAACTCATTATTTATTGCGATGAAGCAATAAATAACAAGTAGAATGGATGGTTTCGGATTAATCAAGTTTGGAGTTGCCTTGAGAACCAAGCTTGTCCGTACAGCCTAAAAGATACTTTCTGGTGCAAGCCAACCATCTGCCTTGTTTAAATGGACCTAAGAGACCCAAGGAGACTTATTTAAATGGTTTCATGTCGGCAGAAGAAGCAGAGAACAGTTGGAGAAGGTTTGAACCAGAGATCACATGTTTTGTTAAGGCTTAGGACATGTCACTTTCATTCTGAACCGACTAGACCTCTCTCCTCTTTGTTTATTTTTTTCCTTGACGACTTGTGCCCTTTGTTTGTCTTTAAATAGTATGTATTAGGTTCCTGAATAAGGCAATGAGAAATAAAACTCCTCTTTACTCATCCACTCTCTCTCTCTCTCTCTCTCTCTCTACGAAACACTCTTCTCCTCTCTCTCTTTCATCAAGTGTTCTTCATGTTCTTGTTGTTCTTCAGCTTAATCTCGCCTAAACTCACTTAAACTTACATGGTATCAGAGTTACCCAAGCTCCTATACCTCTATTCTTCTTCCGCAATATACTTTTCTTCATCTTCTTTCACGTTTCCAGCAAAACCGAGCCTATTACCCAGTGGATAATAGCAAGGGTCCTCTGTTTTTCCTCTGTTTCTGTCGAGTACTACTCTTTGTTCTTGTTTCTTCTTGGTTTCTCTGGGTATATCATTCAGATTCCTTGAGTATTCAAGTTTTTCTTGAGAGACTCTCAGTTCCAGTTCGCCAAACCCTCAAACTTTTCAGGAACACTCTATTACCCAACGGTCCATAGCATCCAAGATGGAGCAAACCAAGGTTGTTGTGGTTCCAATAACTCTAAAAGGGTTAAACTATCTTCTCTGTTCAAGACTTGTGAAGACTGCTCTTGGTGGCAGAAGCTTGTGGAGTCATATAACTGAGGGTCAAGTTTCAAAGCTGGTGACACAAGGTGAAGATGGCCGTGAGATTGTGACTGTTGATGAAACCAAATGGAGTCAAGAAGACATCCTGGTGCTGTCAGCCATCCAAAACTCTCTTGACCCAAGTATCCTAGAGGCTTACTCCTACTGTGAAACCTCCAAGGCGTTGTGGGATACTCTGTATAAGGTATATGGAAATGTTTCAAACCTCAACAGAGTCTTTGAAGTCAAGTAAGCTATTAACTCTCTTAAGCAAGAGGATATGGACTTCAATCAGTTCTTTGGGAAGTTCAGGTCACTGTGGGCTGAGTTGAAATGCTCAGACTAAGCACAATTGATCCAGTGGTCTTGAATGAAAGGCGTGAGCAAGATAAGGTCTTTGGACTGCTACTGACCCTTAACCCTTGCTACAATGATCTGATTAAGCACATACTCAGAGCTGAGAAGTTACCATCTCTAGATGAAGTATGTGCTCAAATCCAAAGAGAACAAGGGTCAGTGAGTCTATTTGAAGGAAAAGGAGAACTCACAATGGCTCACAAGGTGGAAGTGGCAGTAGCTAACAAGGGACATTACAAGCAGGATGATAGGAAGGTGTGGGTGTGTGATCATTGCAAGAAGAAAGGCCACATGAAGGATACGTGCTGGATTCTACACCCTCACCTCAAACCGGCCAAGTTCAAAGAGCCAAGGAGTCAGTACATGGATGCAAGGGCACACTTCTCAACTGACACACCAAAACCATCCACTCTATCCATGTGTTCAACCATGCGCTCTCAAGTTATCTCAAACACAACTGGTGAAGCCAAAGCCATGGCAACAAGTGCTCTGTCTACCTTGAGGACCACTCAAGATGAGACTATCAAGAGGTCAGACCTTGATGCTCTCATCAAAGCCCTCAAGGAGAACTCTGGTATTGTTCTTGGAACCTCCCTAAATGCTTTACACACTACTGGTCATAATGCTAAACCACTAGTGATAGACTCACCATATGATTAGTGATGCCAGTCTAATTAGTAACATAGAATCTGCCTTAGGAAATGTGATGATTGCTAATAGTGAGAAAGTACCCATCAAAGGTATAGAGAACCTGAAATTGTTCAACAAAGATTCAAAGGCATTTTACATGCCTACATTCACTTCCAATTTGCTATCGGTTAAAAAGGCTACTAGTGATCTGAATTGCCTTGCTATCTTTAGTCCTAATGATGTTTACTTTCAGGATATTGAGACCAGTAGTTTACTTGGCAAATGTGTGACCAAGGAGGGCTTGTATCTGCTTGAAGACACCAAATGCTTATTTGATTTATCTTATGCTTTTAGTTCATCTTCTGCTTTACCTAAAGATGCAATATGACATGCTAGACTAGGACACCCTCACTCACGTGCATTGAGATTGATGTTACCTAGTATCTCATTTAAGAATAATAGTTGTGAAACTTGTATTCTTGGCAAACATTGCACATCTGTTTTCCCTAAATTAGTAACTATGTATGAAAGTTGCTTTGATCTCATTCACTCTGATGTTTGGACTGCACCATGTTTACCCAGAGAAAACCATAAGTATTTTGTGACATTTATAGATTAGAAATCAAAATACACTTGGTTAACCTTGCTTCAATCAAAGGATAGGGTGCTAGAGGCATTTATGAACTTTCAAAACTACATAACTAACCATTTCAATGTTAAGATTAAAATTTTTAGATCAGGTAATGGAGGGAAATACACCATCAATATTTTCAAGGCATACCTCAACAAACATGGGATAGTCCATCAGACAAGTTGTCGTTATACCCCACAACAAAATGGGGTAGCTGAGAGGAAGAATCGATATGTAATAGAGGTGGCCAAAAGTATGATGTTTCACACCAATGTTCCCAAAAGGTTTTGGGGAGATGTTGTGATCACTGCTTGCTACTTAATCAATAGAATCCCTACTAAAATCCTCCTAGACGTCTCTCCATATGAGGTACTGAACAAAACATATCCATATATTGATCATTTGCATGTGTTTGGGTGTGTGTGCTTTGTCTTGATCCCAGGTGAAATCAGAAACAAGCTAAAAGCTAAAAGTGTCAAGGCTATCTTCATTGAGTACTCACCAAATCAGAAAGGCTACAAATGCTATATTTCAGAGACAAGGAAAGTAATGGTCTCTAGAGATGTGAAGTTCTTAGAATCAAGGGGATTCTATGATGAGAAAAGTTGGGACAACTTGAAGGATTTGTCTTAAGCTCCCTCGGATAGAGCAACCAATCTGAGGATACTAATGGAGAGTCTTGGAATCAGTTTTTCACACCCAAGGGATGCTCCTACAGCAACCTCTCCTCTAGCTGAGACTGGATCAGAAGGTGAAGAGGTCACTCATCCTGATTCTGAAGGGGGTAATGATCATGAACCAACACAACGACAAGGTTCATAGCCTCATGATTAGGAGAGTGTACACGACTAGGAGAGTGTACACAATCAGGAGAATGTACACAATCAGGAGAGTGTACACAGTCAGGAGAGTGTACACAGTCATCGTGTACACAATCAGGAGTACACAATCAGCGTGTACATAATCAAGAGAGTGTACATAATCAAGCTCCACCACTAAGGAGAAGTACAAGGACAAGGAATCCTCCATCAAACTGGGTGAATACAAGGGTTTACTACAACAGTCAAACAGTTGCTCATCCAACCTCAGGAGTGTGCTCCCTTGCAAGGTTTCCAATGGAGCATCAGGCTTTCATCACGAGGTTAGATCAAGGGTCTGTACCAAGGTCTTATGAGGAAGCAATGAAGAGCAAGGAATGGAGAGACTATGTGGATGATGAAGCAAATGCTCTGATCATCAATGATACTTGGTATGAAAGTGAACTCCCAAAGGGCAAGAAGGCAGTTTCAAGCAAATGGGTGTTCACCATCAAGTATTTACCAAATGGCAAGGAAGAAAGAAAGAAGTCAAGACTAGTTGCAAGAGGATTCACTCAGACCTATGGAGAAGACTATGTAAACAAATTTGCCCCAGTAGCCAAACTCCATACAATTCAGATTATTCTATCTATTGCAACCAACCTAGAATGGAAACTGTGGCAGATGGATGTCAAGAATGCTTTCTTTCAGGGAGAGTTAGAAGACGAAGTCTACATGCATCCACCTCCTGACCTTGAGATGTTGGTTAAACCTGGAAATGTTCTTAGACTCAAGAAGGCAATATATGGACTGAAGCAGTCTCCTAGGGCATGGTACCACAAGCTAAGTACTACCTTGAATGGAAGAGGCTTCAGGAAATCTGAGGCTGATCATACCTTGTTCACACTCCCTAGTCCAAGAGGAATTGTGGTCATTATGATATATGTTGATGATATAATCATCACAGAAAGTGACCAAGAAGGCATCAAAGAAACCAAGGTATTCCCAAAATCTTTCTTCGATATTAAGGATTTAGGTGAACTCAAGTATTTCCTTGGGATTGAAGTATGCCGCTCTAAAGAGGGGCTCTTCTTATCCCAAAAGAAATACACACTTGATCTTTTAACTGAGGCAGAAAATCTTGGAGGGAGACAAGCTAAAACACCATTGGAAGAAGGCTACAAAGTACTCAGAGAGGGGGAGTTTGAAGACAAGCCCTATGATGATGTGAAACAGTATAGAAGAATGGTTGGGAAGCTCATCTACCTAACCATCACTAAGCCAAATATATGTTTTGTTGTGAATCAAGTCAGCCAACATATGCAGGCGCCTAAAGTCCATCACTGGAACATGGTGGGGAGGATCATGAGATACCTGAGGGAGGCACCTGGTCAAGGAGTTTGGATGGCTTGCAATGGAAGCACAAAGATTGTTGGATACTGTGATGCAGATTGGGCTGGTGATAGAGTGGACAGGAGGTCCACAACTGGTTATTGCACCTTCATTGGAGGAAATCTAGTCACTTGGAAGAGCAAGAAGCAGAAGATAATGCTGAAGCAGAATATAAAGCAATGAGAAAGCTCCCGAGTGAGCTCTTTTGGATTAGAAACCTGCTAAAGGACTTGGGTATAGAAACTACAACTCCCATCACCATGCACTGTGACAACCAAGCAGCAATTCACATAGCTTCCAACAGTTTGTTCCATGAGAGAACTAAACACATTGAGGTGGATTGCCATAAGGTCAGACAAGTTGTGGGCAGCAAATCATTTTGCTGTGTTACACTAGAATGAAGATCAGTTGGCAGACAACTTCACCAAGGCAGCAAGCTCTAAGGTCTGTGAGCCCATACATTCCAAACTAGGACTCATAGAAATCTCATCTCACTGATCCTCTTAGCCATGAGGTGTTCTACTCTTTTTCCTTAGCTTGGTTTTTATCCCATGTGGTTTTTCCAAGCTAAAGGTTTTAGTGAGGGAATGCTTCATGGTTTCCAAACTTGATGAGTCCCTATGGTCAAGCTTGAGGGGGAGTGTTGAGATGAAGCAATAAAGAACAAGGAGAATGGATGGTTTCAGATTAATCAAGTTTTGAGTTGCCTTGAGAACCAAGCTTGTCCGTACAACCTAAAAGATACCTTCTGGTGCAAGCCAACTATCTGCCTTGTTTAAATAGACCTAAGAGACCCAAGGAGAGTTATTTAAATGGTTTCATGTCGGCAGAAGAAGCAGAGAACCGTTGGAGAATGTTTGAACCAGAGATCACATGTTTTGTTAAGGCTTAGGACATGTCACTTTCATTCTGAACCGACCAGACCTCTCTCCTCTTTGTTTATTCTTTTCCTTGGCGACTTGTGCCCTTTGTTTGTCTTTAAATAGTCTATATTAAGTTCCTGAATAAGGCAAGAAGAAATAAAACTCCTCTTTACTCGTCCACTCTCTCTCTCTACGAAACACTCTTTTCTTCTCTCTCTTTCATCAAGTGTTCTTCATGTTCTTGTTGTTCTTCAGCTTAATCTCGCCTAAACTCACTTAAACTTACATTATTTACTACGATGTTGCCTTCTCAATATCCCTATATCATCATCCATATCACCATATGCCTGGCTAATTTTGGTAGTTTTCCATATAGACTCAACTCCATGTTTCCCCTAAAAATATCGGATGACGGTTCTCGCATGTTATTAAATATTGTTGGTGACTTTTGAGCTATATAAACAACAATGTCCGTTTCTAAGTGGAAAAAAAGTATAAGCAAGGTGGCTATAAAGCTATGACTATGCATATCATATATGTTTACATATAGCCAGTTGTGTATATTCATAACTATAATTTAGTTTCATTATTAACATTCGGTTAAACTTTGTATATGATCACGCACCATTCATAATATTCGGTTATCTATTACGTTAACCTAAGACCTCTCCTCCAATATGCATATATACTCTAAAAATGACTATTACCATATATTAACACTTTTATTATACTTTTGTTTATACATGTGAGGTTTCGTCAACCTATCAGACGTGTTCAACTTGGGCTAGCTTGCATAAGTTACACGCGGACAACTTATGGACTTAATCGATGAAGCCTATTAGATTAAGTGCTGACATACAAAAAAAAATAAAGGTCGCGATAGGAACCTCTAAGCCAAGCCTATGGGAGGCAGAAGCCTCAAAGCTTTTGGAGAGGGCTTACATGGCGTCTCTTAGAGAGATAGAATAAGCTAGAGATTGATATGTTATTCTAGTCTTATCTCTTAGCCATGTACTTCTCTTGTATTCCTCTTTGTACTCTCTATGTTTGTTTAACTAGGACAAAGAGAGTTATGATCTTGTAAACCACATTGGAGGTGTTTTCCGATACTTCATAGTGGATGTTGTGGATCCTAGATCTACTCCAAATGTAGCGGTGCAGGCGTGAACTGGGTGAAAAATTCTTCAGTCATAAACAAGAATAAATCGAATAAATAGGTCCATGACAGGAGAATAAAAGCGATTAATACCTTACAAAGTGATATTAGGAGCTTAAATTTCGTAACAATGCATTTGTATGTCAATATTTGGATCTCTTCATTCTTTTGCAGTTTGATTCACCTAGCTCTCATCACTGTCAATAAATATTGTTTGTTTACCACGCCCCACATCAAAAACAACATTTCGTGGCGTTCTATTTTTTTCCTTTTCTATTTCAAGATGGACTCTATACATCACAAACATTTCAGCTTTATCGGAAATTTCCTTAAAAACTGTTGTCAGCGTCCTAATTTCATGACCTCTTATAAAGCTGTCAAAGTCAAATATATTTACAAGCAAACATATCATTAACATTTTCACTAACTGAATGCATAGCCATTTCAAAACATTAACCAATAAAAGTTGCAAGCTCACGTTCATCTTGATTTTTCCTAACAATATAAGATATTTGTATAATAGTAAAGCCATACATACACAAGAACTTATACATAGCTACCCTTTCATCTCCAATGGTTACATAGAGATTCTATGCAAAACCTTGAATAATTTTAGTTATGCCCCTTTTGATTTTAGTAAATTTACCCCTAGTTCTTTGAACAATACTCCCTCTGTTTCAAAATGTTTCATATTATAGATTTTTTTTTGTTTCAAAATGATTCATTTTTTATATTTTCAATACAAAAATTAATGATGAATTGTAAATTCCAAAGTATTTATTAAAATTCTATTGGTTAAAAGTTATAGGGAATAATTAGTTAAAAAAATAATGTATTAATAATCAAAATTTCTTAAATTTTCTTAATATATGTGAAAATCTTAAATATGAAATATTTTGAAACACAGGGAGTACTAATTATGCCCCCTATATAACTTTTCTCTGCATCCGCCCCTGCATAGAACATTAATTCAGGGTGCAACTTCTTAAGACTCATCATTAGCTCTATGTCTGGCATTGACACTATTTTTTAGTGTTAGTGTTTTCTTTCTCTTTGGGACGGGTATCTAGTCTGGTAGTTGGTAAGTTAAAGGTAGAAGCGTTTGGTCTTTAAGTTCATATCTTTGGCGAACCATCGTTTGTAAATATTTAAAATTTTCATTTTCTTACACAAATATTTTGATGCCTAGATATCACCAGGATCTGGTTCGAAACACCAGAAACCGTTAGACGACTGGGAGTCTGGGACCACACCCCTTCTAGAAGACGCATCAGACGTCCTATCTGAAATAAATACAAAATTATTCTCATCATTTTCAGCATAATAAATTGTTAACAACTAGAGTATATTTAACCTTTAACAATTTTTTAATGTCACCACTAAAAGCAATTTAGTATGATAGTGTATTTGATAATAAATAACCCATCAACATCAGTGAAAACAGAATACCCTTTCCATTTTATTATAAGTCTCATTTTGACATTTTTTCACGAAAATTAAGAACATTATGTAATAGAATAATATATCTTTATTTAATGCATGACTAATTAAATGAAAATAATTTAAATAAAAATTTATTGGTTATTCAAAAGAGAGAAAATGGATTTAATGTACAATATTGCATTGAAATTGTAAAATAACACTATTTTGAACAAAAAAATAAACTTAAAGAAAAAGTTAATATGAAACACAAAGAGTATATAAAAAGAGATCCCATTCGCCTCTAGCTACGAGCTTATTAGCCGGCAATATAAAGAAACTTATTGTTGGTGTTAAATATGGTGAAACCGAGAAGAAAAGTATGAGCTTATTCAATGCGAAAATTCAGGCATTCACATTTTATATGGACTCGAAAGTCGAACTGAAACCGATCCAAAAATATCTGACTCAAAACTGAACCGAAGGTTTATAAATATTTAGTTGGGTCTAAAATTCTTCTATCAAAAAGAACTGAAACCGAAAAGAACCAACCCGAATCGACCCAAACAAACCAAACCGAATAGATCCGATCCGCTAAGAACCAATTCATACCCGACTTAAAAACATATATATCCAAAGCTATGATTTTGTGTTCTATTTTCTATATTTTAATTTATAATTTAGTTGCAATATCTTTTTGTTAACAATATTTATTATTATTTTGTAACATTTTCAAGAAATATGAAGCTTTTAATGTAAAATTTATAGTTTAAAAATATTTTCTTAATTAATAATAATTTATTTTAGTTATTTCGTACAGTTTTTGATAAATATGACTGATTATGCTAAATTTGTTGGGATTTGGATTTTTCATATATTTTTTGAATCCTAAATACCTAAATTCGATATGGACCCGGAAATTTCTGGTCTTTTATGGGTATTTTAATTATAGACCTGAACCGATCTAGACCCGAAAGAAATCAATCTGAAAGAAACCGACTTAAATTATCTAGTTGGATTTAAATGTCTAGAACCCGGACCTGAAAGGAACCGGCTCGAACCGAGCCGAATACCCAAACGCCCAAGCCTACGAAAAATGTTTGTATACATATGCAAGCATATATAAACTTAGTTGTGAAGTTTTAGTTTTAAGACATTAACTACTAAAATAATTTATTATACTTTTGAAATAAAAAAATAATATAACTTTGTGTTAAAATATCAAAATTTGATAAAATAATAAAACCGAATAAATAAAAACAATGGCCAATTCATTTAAATAGTCTTTTTAAAGTTTTTATCGTCAAAAGAGCCTTAAAATGATCGAAAATTATTTTTATTTTGAAAATTTTAATATTTAGTTTTTATTTTTAAAAATTTTAAACTTACACCAAAATCCATACTATAACTCTAAATCTCAATCTAAATTAATTAAACATAATAGTACAAGTGTATGTTTACACATTTAATTAAAAAAATTGATCATTTTTTTGTTTAGAGATTATTTTTGTGACAATTTTTTTTTGAAGTATACTAGCATCTTTCTCAGAAACAATTGACATAAAGAATAAAGAAAAACAAATCCATTTTGGGGGAAATTGATTTCTTTCCCCGACGTTAACCGTTTGAAAACCTAGAAATTCACATTCCACACAATCTGTAATCGACTCAAATCGGATTCTAGCAAAAACCCAATCTCGAGATCCCGCAAAATGTCATTAGGGCAAAAGGGTTCGGGGGATCCGGGTGCGATGCTCACTTCTCTTTTGAACAAGCGAGAGAAGCTTCGACAAGACTTACGAAGCATCGAGAAGCAGGTCTCTCGCTAACAGTTGTCCAACCAATGTCTTAATGTTTATGAATTGTTTTCGTCTGTTTAGGTTTATGAATTGGAGACAAGCTATCTTCAAGAATCGAGCCATATCGGAAATGCCTTGAAGGGTTTTGAAGGCTTCCTTTCTTCCTCCAAAAGCACTGCCAGGTTATATACAAAACACTCTCTAAGATTCTTTCTGTAGCATTGTTTATTGTGTGGAATGACTGATTGCCTTTGATATGAACCACCTACTTTGTAGTGCTAAGAGGTCAAGGAAGTTTCAGCCTGAAGACAGAGTCTTCTCATTATCCTCAGTCACCTCCCCAGCTGTATGTTTTATTACAATCTTTTCTCATTTGCAAAAACGGTTACTTTTTTGGTTTCCTTGTCTTGGTTGGTAATAGAAACACTTTTTTTTAAGATTCAGTGATTACCTTTATAGTATATAGAGTTTAGGTTGAGGATACAATTTCTGAAGGTATCTCCAATTACCACATGGCTAACACCTCTAGCAGAATCAAATAAGAACAAACTATGATGTGAAAGGCTCGAGAGTTTTGTGAAATGTCTATGTGTCTTGTCATTTGTTAGTTCTTTACTCTCTGCCCTTTAGTTTGTGGAAATGGTGTTTGTTTTGCTTACACTTAACCGCAGTTTCTTAGACTGATATTGTTATCTTCCCTCATGTATTCAGGCTGAAGAACTTGGTGTGGGAAGAGAAGGTAAACCCTGAAACCTCAACTACGCTGACTTCACATCTCCTATTCATGGATCAGTTTAGACACTTTATATCTTGATGTTATAGATGGACGAGCTGAATTGGGACCAGGGAGATCCAAGGGTGGATTGTCCACGGGACAGTTAGTTTCCATACCTTTGCTTACTTTACTAAACTCATACATGACCTGTCTGTATCGCATACATGGTTTTGGTTTGACCAATTACAGGGGAAAACCGAAGAAAGGGAGAGCACATGGAGTGGCAAGAGATGCAAAGAGAAACAGACCATCTACAGAACCAGATTATGACGACGAAGATGATCCGGATACGAGTATGTATGTTCCTGGTTCACTCATCTAAGGCACTTTCTGTTTTTGATGCCTGAAAAGAGTAAGAAACAAATCAGGTTACGTATTTTTTACATCCCAGAACATAACCGAAGTAAAGCTAGGAACTATTGTGACAGCTTATAACATCAATTAATATCAGGTTGCAATGAGAGATTTTATAGAATATTTCTAGATGAACTATATGGTCTCAGGACTGTAAAATGGTCAATTCTAACATCAACCATTTTCGTTCTGCCTTTTCCTATCTGAGTTTTGAGTTTTGGTCTCTGTACCATGCCGATTTCATCATAAACTAACATTTATTTCAAATAAATTATCTTTCAAATAAATAATATGGGTGATTGGTTTCGCTTGTCTCCCTTGTTACCTTTAGTTATTTTTAAACCATCAAACTTATCAATCATAATGTAGCTTTAATTTTAAAAGTTAAAGTCTACATCAAATTTCTATTGATTTTTACCAATAAAGATTTAGTTTTTTAAAGAATTACAGCAAAAAAAGTTAAAAGAATTTTTTCTATGCATTTTAGACAAAATATTCACTTTTTTTATTTATGCTGTAGAATCTTTAAAATGGAAAAATTGTTTATAATATCAAATAAATTAGATTCTCATCGATAAAATTTATTACTATTTAGATATTAAGTTTTACTATAATTTTAATATATATTTTTTTAATTTTGAGTATTTTTAAATTATTGAATTTTAAAAATAATATAAATTTTATTTATTAACTACATCAAATAATAGTAAACTTTGATAATTTATGATTTATTTTTAATGTAACTTATTTACTTAAAAATAATTATATTATATATCACATATTTTATTCTATAATATTTATAGCTGGAAATTACAGCTATAACCAATTTAACTACATTAAAAATCTCTACAAAAAAATCTACAACAATAAGGTTATAGCTATAACTAATTCATCTATAACACAAATTTTACTGTTAAATATTTACAGCCAATCATCTATGATGTTGGTCAACCATGTTGAACAAATGCCACATGTACAATTTCTTTTTAGTCACACACCAAATGTTTAATTTTTGCTGAATCATCTGTCACATGAAAACCCCAAAAATGAAAATTATAAGTATCGATAATTTTAAAAATGTACTTGAAATCCTTAAAAATTTATAAATACCCAAGAAAAATATTTGAATAACCATAGAAATTAAATATATTAAAATACCAAATTATACCCAAACTCAAATATATCAATTACCCAAGAAAACAAAAAAAAACTAAGATTTTAAAATATATTTGATACCTAAACATAAACAATACAAATATTTTAAAATTATTCAGATATTTTTTTAAAGAAATTATTCAGGTGCTTGATCGAGTAAAATAGCTATATGTGATCATGGATCATATACTCTCAGACGTTCGGATATCATTTCAGTTCTTGTTCCTATGTAAACTAGGATAATAAAAATTATATACATATATATATATATAATATTTGAGGTATTACATTGTATTTTTTGTATTTCATTTTTTTTGGGTTTTCAAGTATATTTTTTGGATTTTCAAATATATTTTTGGTTATTGGAGATGTTTTTTTGGGATGTTGAGTATTTATAGTTTGTAACGGATTTGTAGGTATATTTTGGGTTCAAAATATTTTTAGTGATTTCGAGTTATTTTTGTACTAAAATTTTTGGGTTTCAGGTAGTTTTGTTTATTTTGGATTTACATATATATATATATATTGGGTTTGACTTTATTTTGGATTATATATTTAGGTTTTTCGGGGGTTTTGAAATAAATTGAATTTTGCATAATTTTTTAGGTTTTGGAGTAATTTTGAGAAGTTTTACATGTAGCAGCTGACTCAACAAAAATTAGACACATGGCGTTGACTCAGCAGAAAAATGTACATGTGACATTTGACTCAGCATAATTGATCAAAGTCATTTGGATCAAAGTTAATGTCGGTTTGAATTTGATAGATAGTTTACTTGAAATAAATGTTAGTTTATGATAAAATTGGTATGGTATCAAAAGTTCGTATAAAAAAGCACGATGAAAACTGTCTAGGTTGGAATCGATCATTTTCTCGACTCATTATTAATTCATTGAAGGACGTAGAGAAGACAGCTTTAGGAATGTGAGAGTGGAATTGGTTGGCATGCATCATCATATGATTCATTGTTTGTGATGAAAGCTTTAAATAGAATTTGCTCTTCTGGGTCCAACTTAGTTGTTCTTTCCCTTTTTGCCTCTTTGTTTTACTTTTTAATAAGCAGAAAAAGGTTAACTCTTTTGCCAACAATAATAACATAAAAGTTTGACAAGAAAACAGAACCATTTCGTGAATATATGGAAGAAGAAAAATGTTTATACATTAACATTAATCAAGAATGATCTTTAACCACCTCATGCATCCAAATTTAGAGTGGTGAGCCATATGTATTCACATTACATAAAAAAAAAGGAAAAAAATTAACACTTGAAATTACCCAAATTTTAATGAAGAAGAAAGAAGGAGAACAACAAGTTACTCAGAAAAATTCAATCAGTCTTTTGAAGAGAATAACATGAAGACAAACATGAATCCATGATTGGCCAATTAATCAAGCACTTCGTTTTAACCTTTCTTGAAACTCAAGAAACGACCTTTCCTTCTCCATCTTCATACTTTCTCTAAACTTGTAGATGAACTCATCGGCTCTCTCGTCAACCCTCAAATGCGGCGACGCAGCCACCACTCTCCTCCACGCATCTTCCATAGAATCAGCAATCTCCGGCATCCCTTCTTCGTCTTCTTCTTTCTCCTCTTTTCGCCTCACAACTTTCTCTTTGATCTCACTCGTCCCCTCGCAGCGTGATTGGCTTTGGTATTGATACATTTGAGAGTAATTGTCATCGTATGCATAGCTTCGACGCTTTGTTTTGGTGTGAGGTCGTGAAAAGAAGTTGAGAAACCGGCGAGACGTTTGATTGCTGCGGCTGTCTGAATAGCTAGTGTTTTCGAGGTACCTTGTTCGAAAAGGAACGATGAGGCGGCAAGAGAGGAAACGAATGACACGAGCCGTTGATTCTCTGACCGTTGCTGCGATCTCCATGTCTCTTAGTTTGGACTTGACCATCTTTGTGAAGCTCTTCCATGCTCGTTTTGCTGGATTTTGCTTCTTCTTTTGCCTCAACGAAACCATTTAGACTCTCTTTTTTCGTCGGCTCTGTGTTCGGCCAAATGTGTATTATTCTACAGAAATGGTTTATATTTTGGTTATAGCTAATAGTGCCCTTCGTCCTTTGATTAATTACTAAAACGCCATTGCTTTTGGGTAAAAAGCAGACAACAAATCACATCGTAATGGTCTAGTAGTCTCTACTACATGAGAAATTGCTCTGTTGGTCCAGAACAAGGATCGATTCCTGTCTAGTGTAAGATTATTAACTCTATGTATGGTCACCGTCAATTAACATGGAGTGAAATCAACGGCTTTCTGGGATGTCTTTAGCGATGGTATCACTAGGTATAGTCAAACTCCGTAAAATGTCTAGATATCCAAATAATAAAAAAGTAAAAAAGGAAACAAAAAAGGATAGATTTGGACACTTTGGGAATCAAGATGCTAAATTTTCACATAAATATATATATATATATATATATATATGTGTGTCTATTATGAAAATAAAATTATATATTTAGGAAATGAATATAGTATGTTTAATGATAAAGAGCAATAAATATATTATTTTCCATTTTTTCGTCAGAAATTCAGTTTCATATTTACACATCTTCATGATGTTAATATTTTCATAAATAATGTATATTATGAAATTATATCTATACGTTGTGAACATACTAATACATAATGGCTTCAAGAATAAAAAGAAAAGTGTGTTTTCCAATTTCCATTCACATATGTCGGCATAAAATAAGAATTTTGAGTAATCACATTGGCTTTAAAGATGTATGACCCTGAGCTGTTATCCTTTTATAGCTAATCTGAGTTGTGTTTCTTTTTTCTTTGCACTATATGAGATGTTTTAAAGCTCTGTAAAGAAACGTTGTGCTCCATGAAGCTAAAGGTTCGAATAGTAACAGCAAATTTATTAATATGACCATGTGAGATCCGACCAAAGGGAAGGCCCATAATGCTAATGGATAAAGACTACTAAATGTAATTATTGGATGGGACTGTTGAGCTAATAATTATTACTTAACCAACCAACCAATTAATCAATCATACATTTATCTACACATTCTATATTTTTTCCTAATAAACCAGAGCTTTATATTCCTCACTATACCAACCGAACTTTTTTAAGACATGTCTTTGACATTATCTGCTTAAATGTCTTACATGTTTCAGAAAACTCGGATGTTATCGGTAAAACACTTTAGTCTTTAGGTGTACTTTTATTAATCTTCTTTAATGACGGAATATTTAGGGCCTGATTAGTCTAACAACATCGGTTACGGTTGCGGGTTTGTAGATGCGAACTGTTGAGGTTTTAAACGTTATTAAAAGATTTGGATGACTGATATGACAGTTAACAATTGTTACGTTTGCAAGATACTTATGACTGATTAACTATCAACTGCAACCGTAGTTAAAAATTAAATTAACAGTATTTACATTTTGTATAATTATAAAATATTAAAAATCATATTATTATAATGAATATACAAACTATATTTATAAAATTATACTATTTTTTTTAAAATAAATTATAGAAAATGTTTTTTCAATATTTTATAATATAAATTAAAATATAATATATATATATATATATATATATATATATGGTATTTATATAATTTCAATTTAAATTTTTAGTTGAATATTTTTCTTTTTTATATTTATATAATTTTTTGAATTTTTTTTATTTTCCTGTAACCATTCACAACCGCAAACGCTAGCTGAAACTTATTTTTGATTTTAAAAGTTTATTGCGGTTTAAAGTGATTTCCAACGTTTTATATGATTATTGTAAAAGACCAGTAACCATTACCACAAAAGATGTCTTTGAATAGTTTATTGGTCGGGGCGATGTGATGAGGTGTGTCTTAGACT